>JAODAL010023751.1:0-62013 GCA_025379985.1 Phyllomedusa bahiana
CTCACAGAACCCGCCGGTCTCGATTGGCTTCACCTCTGCACATGTCATGCAGGCTATCCCCTTTTCCCCCCAGAGTGCTTTCCCCCCAGAGCGCCATGTCCGCACCATTTTCAATCAAAGCCACTTCTTTCCCCCTAATCCCCCCAAAGTTCGCTTCGTTCCAAACCGAAGTTTTCCAAAATTCTAAAAAAATTCCCACTTCGTAAATCAATTGCCCATCCTAGCTACAGGACAAAGGAATTAGTTTGGGGTGAGAAGGCAACAACTGTTGACACAATTTTTAAAAAATGGAAGAAACATAAATTGTCAATCTTCCATCTGGGCTCCATGTAAGAGCTCGCCTCGTGAGGTAAGGATGATTCAGAAAGGTCAGGAATCAGCCCAGAACTATATGAAAGGACCTGATCAATGACCTGAATAGAGCTGAGACCATATCCTCAAAAATGACCATTAATAACATACTACGCCTTCATGGATTAAAATCATGCAGGGCAAACAAGGTCCCCTTGCTCCCAACAGCACATGTCCAGGTCCGTTTGAAGTTCACCAAATGATCCAGAGGAGGCGTAGGAGAGGTCATGTGGTCAGATGAAACCAAAATAGAACTCCACTTGCCGTGTTTGGAGGAAGAACAATGTTGAGTACAACCCCATGAACACCATCCCAACCAGAAAACCTGGGATGGGAAAAATTTTACTTTGGGGTGCTTTTCTCAAAGGGGGCAGGGGCCAATGCAGCTATTTTAAGGAAGGATGAAATCTGCCATTATGGCGAATTTTGGCCCAAAAACCCCCTTCCCTCAGTAAGAGAAATTTAAGATGATCGTGGCGAGCCCTTCCCGCAGGGAAAAGACCCAAAACACACAGCCAGGCAAATTATGGGGGGTGGGCCTATAATAATAAAATTTTAAAGGTCCTGGAAAGGGGCCTAGCCATGTCCAGACCTAAACCAAATCAAAAACTTTTTAGGGACTGAAGCTCAATGTAACCCAGCCAGCCCCAAAACCTGAAAGGTCGGAAAGATTTGTAGGGGGAGTGAGCCAAAAAACCCGCTGCATGTGTGTTCTTTGGGCAAAAAACAACAGGAAAAAATCTGACCCCCTGTAACTGCAAACAAATTTTGTACCAAATATTAAGTTCTGTTTTACTATTGTATCAAATACTTATTTCATGTAATAAAATGCAAATTAATTATTTAAAAATCATGCAATGTGATTTTCTGCTTTTTTTTTAGATTCTGTGTCTCACAGTTGAAGTGTACTTTCAATAAAAATTACAGACCTCTCCACACTTTGTAGATTGGAAAGCTTGCAAAATTGTCAGTGTATCAAATACTTATTTTCCCCACTGGAGGCCTCCCACAGTAGCTAGGTACATATGTACCTTCAGGATGTAGGAATATAGGCGGTAGGTGATGAGGTATATAGTACCCAATTAGGTAGCCCCTCAGTGGATATATAGTCCCCTCAGTAGATGAGTAGGTATATAGGCCCCATAAATAGGTAGATAATTATAAAGGTTCCCACAGCAGATAGGGAGGTATATAGTCCCCCATTAGGTATATACCTATATAGACCCGCCCAGTAGGTAGGTGTATATAGGATCCCCTCAGTTAGTACAGTTGAAACCATACGTTTACATACACTATATAAAAAGACACATATGCATATTTTTCTCCCTATCTGACATGAAATCTGAATAAATCTTAAACATTTTAGGTCAATTAGGATTACCAAAATTATTTTTATTTGCCAAATGCCAGAATAATGAGAGAAAGAGAATTTTTAAAGACATTTTTATTACTTTCTGTAAAGTTAAGTTTACATACGTTTCATTAGTATTTGGTAGCATTGCCCTTAAACTGTATGACTTGGGTTAGAGGAGGGGAACATCTCTCCTTATGGAGAGCACCAGTTAAGGTGTGTAGTGTTTTGTTTTGCCTTTTAGCCCACTACTCAGCATCTGCATATCACAAGGCATTATGGGAAAGGAGCTGAAAAGCTCACTGCGCCCTCTATAGGTTGTAACAAATCCTCAATTTACTTCTGATTCACTGAATCTTTGAGAAGCAAAAAGGAATAATTGTCAAGCCAATATTGCTCATCTACATACGCGTTTCGGGGTTTTGCCCCTCATCAGTGTAGAGCAGAGCGATATTGGCTTGACTGGTGGGAGGCAATGAGTGGGTATGAGGAGGGGAACATCTCTCCTTGGGTTAAACATTTTGGATATCCTTCCACAAGCTTCTCACAATAGTTGGTAGGAATTTTGGCCTATTCCTCCTGACAGAACTGGTATAACTGAACCATGTTTGTAGGCGCCATGCTCGCACCTGCCTTTTCAGCTTTGCCCATAAATTGTGATGGCCACTCCAAAACATTGACTTGGTTTTCCTTAAAGGAGTTGTCTCATTACAAGCTTTCAGCCCACATCAATGTTTTTAGAAGCAAAGGATTTTTGAATTGAGGGGCGTGCTTCTTCTCTGCCTCTTCTCCTCCCTCTTCCCCCCTCCCCTCAGCACACAGGCAGCTCTCCTCCATAACTTCTATACAGCAGGAGGGAGCAGGGGGATTGCTGCCAGAGTTAACCCTGTGTGTGCCTGCCTAGATCTTCTGCAGGCATCTAGATCAGCTGTATTAGGGCTGATCTATGAGTGTGGAGAGGTCTGTGATTGCTAATAGCAGAACAGAGGGGATGCAAGTGTTCCTATACCCTCTGCTTAGCTTACATATCTCCACATCTCCAGCAACAAACAGACCCTGTCAGAACAGACACAGGGAAGCTGTGAAGTGTTACTCAGGATGTGTCACTAGTACAGCAGAGCATGAACTGTTCACAAGCCTCCCTGATCTGTATAGTATTATTATAGTTACAGCTCCACAGACACATCATGATTATAGTAACACACAGGGTCACTGCTGTCACATCTATTGATCAGCCTCATCTCTGCTCAATCTGTGTAGAGAGCAGGAGGAAGCAGGCACACACAGGGTTAATCCAGGCAGCATGGACACAGAAGCCAGAGTCCTCCCTCCCCCTCCCTCCACTACAGAAGCATTCTGTGCAGGAGGGGCTCTCTGCTCAGACCTGTATTCAAAAGGTGATGAGTCATACAGACCTGACAGCCAGTGAGATAAGGATCAACAGGTCTGCTGCTATAGAGATTTGAGAAGCTGATGTAGTACTACTAACAGGGCTTACTCAAAATCAGTAGGACATTTGTAATGAACATATATTGCAAAGCTGCTTGTTTTTTAAAGATCTTTTAATTAAAACCCAATCATTGTAGCGAGACAACCCCTTTAAAGCCACTTTGTAATCAGTTTGGCAGTACACTCCGGGTCATTGTCCACTTGGAAGACCCATTTCCGCCCAACCTTTTACTCCCTTATTGACGTCTTGAGATGTTACTTCAGTATTGCCACATGATCTTCTATTTTGTGAAGTGCACCAGTCACTCCTGCAGCAAAACAACCCACAGCATGATGCTGCCACCACCGTGTTCTTAGGCTTCCAAGCTCCTCTCTTTTTCCTCCAAATGTAACAATCGTATTATGGCCAAACAGTTCAATTTCAGTTTTGTCAGACCATGATTTTCCTGTCCTCAATAATCTCAACCCCCATTTTCCTGAAACTAATCCCCAAACTTCTTTGCTTGGCAATGAGCTCTTTATTTCCACATGCATTCTACCCTCTCATCTGTCTGTTGCCACTGACTTGTTTCCCACTATCAGTGTCCTCCGCACTAAACAGACCCAACCAAATTACAGTCTATCCTACTCCCACCTATTAACCCTCTCACTGCTCCTCCTGGCTGCTGGGGACATATCTCCTAACTCCGGGCCCCCTCAGCACATTCCCACTATTGTATCTCCCGTTCCTAACAGATCTGTCACTAAAAACTTCTTTAACCCCTCAAACTTAAAACACATTCTCCTGATCCCTGCTCCCCCTATTTCTCTCACTGGAGATCTTTGGAATGCACGGTCTGTATGCAACAAACTCTCCTACATACACGACCTCTTTATGTCACGGAAATTATCCTTCCTTGGTCTGGCTGAAACCTGGTAGACACCCTCTGTCAGAGCCTACCATGCTGAGCTATTGTTGGTTTGTCTACATTTTTCCCTCGCTCCGCACCCCGGTATCAAGCATGGCGTAGGTGTCGGCTTTCTCCTTTCAGATACCTGCTCCTTCGTCCCCATTCCACCTCTCCCTTCCCTCACACTCCCCTCCTTTGAGGTGCACTCTGTCCCCATCTACACCCCCTCTAAACTCCAAGTGGCCATTGTCTTCCGCCAGGCCCTGCCACTGCCTTCCTCGACCAATTTACCTCCTGGCTTCTCCTTTTTTCTTTCCACTGACATGCCCACCATCATCATGGAAGCTTTCAAAATCTGTCTCGATATTTCCCACTCTGCTGCTAGCAAACTCCTTTCACTCTGCTCTTCCTTTGGCTTCTCACAGTGGACCTCTGGAGCAAGTCACAAAGAGGGACACACGCTGGACCTCATCTTCACCCGCCTTTGCCCCCTCAAACTTCCCTCTCCCTATATCTGGCCACAACCTGCTTACCTTCACCACACTCTTGCACTCACTCTAACTCTCTTGCACCTCTCTCTACCATGTCCTCGTTTGATGACTCTGGTGCAGCCACTGCTTTCTACAACCACACAATTTCCTCCACTCTCGATTTGGTTGCCCATCTTCAAGAATTGCTGAATGCTGCTTGAAAAAAACCCGCTCCACCGAAGACCTTCCCACATAAAAAAAATCACACCACACATATAAGAAACTACTCACCTTTGCTAAACAGGATTACTTTATCATTATCATATCCTCGCTGTCTCACATCCCTTCACTGGCTACCCATTGACCAGCGAATTAATTTCAAATTACTAACCATTACCTTCAAGGCTCTCCATAACCTCTCCCCTCCATACATTAATCTACAGATACTTTCCCTAATGCAATCTCCGCTCCTCACAGGACTTCTCTGCTCTCCTCTTGTCAGCTCCTCATACAACCGTCTCCAAGACTTCTCTTGTGATTCACCCATACTCTGGAACTCATTACTCCAACACATCAGACTCTCCTCCACTTTAACCAGCTTCAAAAGCAACCTGAAAACCAATCTTTTCAGGATAGTCTATAACCAAAAAAACTACAAAGCTACACTTACAGCTCAATGGCTGATAGATACCAGCAGCAGGCTTCTATGGCCCTTATGCTGCATGGGAAAAGATAGCAGGTGCCGTTTAATTAAATGACAAATGCTCTAGGTGCCAATTCACCCAGCATGCATAAAGCCACATTATAACACATGGGGAGACTGCTCAAAATGCAACAATACCTGAAAAAAGAATTGCATATGGATAAAAAACGATACAGAGGGTAAAAGCCATCTGTACAGATACACCATGCTGGGTAACAGCTTATATCACCCACAAACAAAAAAAAAAAAAAATGTATGTGGGCAAGCCGCCCAGCACTTAGAAGGTGCACTGCACAAAATACTTGTACCCTAAGCTCCCCATATTTTAGGGCAAAAAGATAACATCTGGGAAAAATATGAAATTATGAGGTATTGGTTGATTTCAGTAGCTACAGTAACGCAAGCTCGCAAGCCAACGCAAGGCTCCTCATGTCTTGCGAGTCCCTACAACTGTCAACAAAAACAAAAACCCCAAAAATGGGAAAAAATTTACCAAAAAACTACAAAGCTACACTTACAGCTCAATGGCTTTTGGATACCACAGCAGGCTTCTATGGCCCTTATGCTGCATGGGAAAAGATAGCAGGTGCCGTTAATTAATGAGCAAATGCTCTAGGTGCCAATTCACACCCGCATGGGAAAAAGCCACATTATAACACATGGGGAGACTGCTAAACTGCAAAAAATACCTGATAAGAATTGCATATGGATAAGCGATCAGAGGGTAACGCCATCTATACAGATACACCATGCTGGGTAACAGCTTATATCACCCACAAACAAAAAAAAAAAAATGTATGTGGGCAAAGCCGCCCACACTTAGAAGTGCACTGCACAAAATACTTGTACCTAAGCTC
This sequence comes from Phyllomedusa bahiana, assembly GCA_025379985.1. Classification (NCBI taxonomy): domain Eukaryota; kingdom Metazoa; phylum Chordata; class Amphibia; order Anura; family Hylidae; genus Phyllomedusa; species Phyllomedusa bahiana. Next base: position 6,072 of record JAODAL010023751.1, read on the forward strand.
CCCAGTATTTTAGGGCAAAAAAATAACATGCGGGAAAAATATGAAATTATGAGGGATTGGTTGATACAGTAGCTACAGTAATGCAAGCTCGCAAGCCAACGGGAAGGTCCTCATGTCTTTGCGAGTCCCTACACTGTCAACAAAAACAAAACCACAAAAATACCTCATATTTCATATTTTTCCCAGCATGTTATCTTTTTTGCCCTAAAATACTGGGGAGCTTAGGGTACAAGTATTTTGTGCAGGGGACCTTCTAAGTGCTGGGCGCTTGCCCACATACATTTTTTTTTTTGTTTGTGGGTGATATAAGCTGTTACCCTCATGGTGTATCTGTACAGATGGCGTTACCCTCTGTATCGCTTTATCCATATGCAATTCTTATCAGGTATTGTTGCATTTTTAGCAGTCTCCCCCTGTTTTTATAATGTGGCTTTTTGCATGCTGTGTGAATTGGCACCAAAAGCATTTGCTCATTAATTTAAAGGGACCTGCTATCCTTTCCCATGCAGCATAAGGGCCATAGAAGCCTGCTGCTGGTATCCATCAGCCATTGAGCTGTAAGTGTAGCTTTTTAGTTTTTTGGGAAATTATGTGCCATTTTTGTGGTTTTGTTTTGTTGACAGTGTAGGGACTCGCTAGACATGAGGAGGGCCCTTTCCGTTGGCTTGCGAGCTTGCGTTACTGTAGCTACTGTATCAACCAATACCTCATAATTTCATATTTTTCCAGCATGTTATCTTTTTGCCCTAAAATACTGGGGAGCTTGGGTACAAGTATTTTGTGCGTGCAAACCCTTTTAAGTGCTGGCGGCTTGCCCACATACATTTTTTTTTTTTTTTTTTTGTTTGTGGGTGATATAAGCTGTTTCCCAGCATTTGGGGTATCTGTAAGATGGCGTTACCCTCCCGTATCCTTTATCCATATGCAATTCTTATCAGGGATTGTTGCATTTTTAGCAGTCTCCCATGTGTTATAATGTGGCTTTTTGCATGCTGGTGTGGGAAATTTGGGACCTAGAGCATTTGCTCATTAATTAACGGCACCTCTATCTTTTCCATGCAGCATAAGGCCATTGAAGCCTGCTGCTGGATCCATCAGCCATTGAGCTGTAAGTGTAGCTTTGTAGTTTTTTTGGTAATTATGTCCCCTCTTTGTGGGTTTTTTTTTTGTTGACAGTGTAGGGACTCGCAAGACATGAGGAGCCTTGCCGTTGGCTTGCGAGCTTGCGTTACTGTACCCACTGTATCAACCAATACCTCATAATTTCATATTTTTCCCAAACATGTTATCTTTTTTGCCCTAAAATACTGGGGAGCTTAGGGTACAAGTATTTTGTGCAGTGCACCTTCTAAGTGCTTTGGGGGGCATGCCCACATTCATTTTTTTTTTTTTTGTTTTTGGGGATATAAGCTTTACCCAGCATGGTGTATCTGTACAGATGGCGTTACCCTCTGTATCGCTTTATCATATGCAAATCTTATCATTATTTGTTTCATTTTTAGCAGTCTCCCCATGTGTTATAATGTGGCTTTTTGCATGCTGGTGTGAATTGGCACCTAGAGCATTTGCTCATTAATTAACGGCACCTGCTATCTTTTCCCATGCAGCATAAGGGCCATAGAAGCCTGCTGCTGGTATCCATCAGCCATTGAGCTGTAAGTGTAGCTTTGTAGTTTTTGGTAAATTATGTCCCATTTTTGTGGTTTTGTTTTTGTTGACAGTGTAGGGACTCGCAAGACATGAGGAGCCTTGCCGTTGGCTTGCGAGCTTGCGTTACTGTAGCTACTGTATCAACCAATACCTCATAATTTCATATTTTCCCCAGCATGTTATCTTTTTGCCCTAAAATACTGGGGAGCTTAGGTACAAGTATTTTGTGCAAATGCACCTTCTAAGTGCTGGGCGGCTTGCCCACATACATTTTTTTTTTTGTTTGTGGGTGATATAAGCTGTTAAACCCCCGCATGGGTATCTGTACAGATGGCGTTACCCTCTGTAATCGGGTTTAATCCATAAGCAATTCTTATCAGGTATTGTTGCATTTTTAGCATCTCCCCATGTGTTATAATGTGGCTTTTTGCATGCTGGGTGAATTGGCACCTAGAGCTTTTGCCATTAATTAACGGCACCTGCTATCTTTTCCCATGCAGCATAAGGGGCCCTAGAAGCCTGCTGCGGTATCCATCAGCCATTGAGCTGTTAGTGTAGCTTTGTAGTTTTTTGGTAAATTATGTCCCATTTTTGTGGTTTTGTTTTTGTTGACAGTGTAGGGACTCGCAAGACATGAGGAGCCTTGCCATTGGCTTGCGGGCTTTGCGTTACTGTAGCTACTGTATCAACTAATACCTCATAATTTCATATTTTTCCCAGCATGTTATCTTTTGCCCTAAAATACTGGGGGGCTTAGGGGGACAAGTATCTTGTGCAGTGCACCTTCTAAGTGCTGGGCGGCTTGCCCACATACATTTTTTTTTTTTTGTTTGTGGGTGATATAAGCTGTTACCCAGCTGGTGTATCTGTACAGATGGGGTTACCCCTGTATCGCTTTTCCATATGCAATTCTTATCAGGTATTGTTGCATTTTAGCAGTCTCCCCATTGTTATAATGTGGCTTTTTGCAAAGCTGGTTTAATTGGGACCTAGAGCATTTGCTCATTAATTTAACGGCACCTGCTATCTTTTCCCATGCAGCATAAGGGCCATAGAAGCCTGCTGCTGGTATCTATCAGCCATTGAGCTGTAAGTGTGCTTTGTAGTTTTTTTGGGAAATTATGTCCCATTTTTGTGGTTTTGTTTTTGTTGACAGTGTAGGGACTCGCAAGACATGAGGAGCCTTGCCGTTGGGGTTCGACTTGCGTTACTGTAGCTACTGTATCAACCAATACCTCATAATTTCATATTTTTCCCGCATGTTTTTCTTTTTGCCCTAAAATACTGGGGAGCTTAGGTACAAGTATTTTGTGCAGTGCACCCTTTTAAGTGCTGGGGGGGCTTGCCCCCATACATTTTTTTTTTTTTTGTTTGTGGGTGATAAAAAGCTGTTACCACAGCAAGGTGTATCTGTACAGATGGGGTTTCCCTCTGTATCGCTTTATCCATATGCAATTCTTATCAGGTATTGTTGCATTTTTAGCAGTCTCCCCATGTGTTATAATGTGCTTTTTTCATGCTGGTGTGAATTGGCACCCAGAGCATTTGCTCATTAATTAACGCACCTGCTATCTTTTCCCATGCAGCATAAGGGCCATAGAAGCCTGCTGCTGGTATCCCTCACCATTGAGCTGTAAGTGTAGCTTTGTAGTTTTTGGTAAATTATGTCCCATTTTTGTGGTTTTTTTTTTGTTGACAGTGTAGGGACTCGCAAGACATGAGGACCTTGCCGTTGGCTTGCGAGTTTTCGTTACTGTAGCTACTGTATCAACCAATACCTCATAATTTCATATTTTTCCCAGCATGTTATCTTTTTGCCCTAAAATACTGGGGCTTAGGGTAAAGTATTTGTGCAGTGCACCTTCTAAGTGCTGGGCGGCTTGCCCACATAAAATTTTTTTTTTTGTTTGTGGGTGAAAAAAGCTGTTTACCCAGCAGGTGGGATCTGTACAGATGGCGTTACCCTCTGTATCGCTTTATCCAATGCAATTCTTATCAGGTATTGTTGCATTTTTAGCAGTCTCCCATGTGTTATAATGTGGGTTTTTGCATGCTGGTGTGAATTGGCACCTAGAGCATTTGCTCATTAATTAACGGCAACCTGCTATCTTTCCCTGCAAGAATAAGGGCCTAGAAGCCTGCTGCTGGATCCATCAGCCATTGAGGCTGTAAGTGTAGCTTTGTAGTTTTTTGGTAAAAATTTTGTCCCATTTTTGTGGTTTTGTTTTGTTGACAGTGTAGGACTCGCAAGACATGAGGAGCCTTGCCGTTGGCTTGCGAGCTTGGCTTACTGTAGCTACTGTATCAAACCAATACCTCATAATTTTTATATTTTTCCCAGCATGTTATCTTTTTGCCCTAAAATACTGGGGAGCTTAGGGTACAAGTATCTTGTTTCATGCACCTTCTAAGTGCTGGGCGGCTTGCCCACATACATTTTTTTTTTTTTGTTTGTGGTGATATAAGCTGTTACCCGCAATGGTGTATCTGTACAAGATGGCGTTACCCTCTGTATCGCTTTACCATATGCAATTCTTATCAGGTATTGTTGCATTTTTAAACAGTCTCCCCATGTGTTATAATGTGGCTTTTTGCATGCTGGGTGTGAATTGGCACCTAGAGCATTTGCTCATTAATTAACGGCACCTGCTATCTTTTCCCATGCAGCATAAGGGCCATAGAAGCCTGCTGCTGGTATCAGTAAGCCAGTGAGGTGTAAGTGTAGCTTTGTAGTTTTTTGGTAAATTATGTCCCATTTTTGTGGTTTTGTTTTTGTTGACAGTGTAGGGACTCGCAAGACCATGAGGAGCCTTGCCGTTGGCTTGCGAGCTTGCGTTACTGTAGCTACTGTATCAACCAATAACCTCATAATTTCATATTTTTCCCAGCAGTTATCTTTTTGCCCTAAAATACTGGGGAGCTTAGGTAAAAGTATTTTTGTCAGTGCCCCTTCTAAGTGCTGGGCGGCTTGCCCACATACATTTTTTTTTTTTTTGTTTGTGGGGGATATAAGCTGTTAACCCCGCATGGTTTTATTTTGTACAGATGGCGTTACCCTCTGTAAACGCTTTATCCATATGCAATTCTTATCAGGGATTGTTGCATTTTAGCAGTCTCCCCATGTGTTATAATGTGGCCTTTTTGCATGCTGTGTGAATTGGGACCTAGAGCATTTGCTCATTAATTAACGCACCTGCTATCTTTTCCATGCAGCATAAGGGCCATAAAAAGCCTGCTGCTGGTATCCATCAGCCATTGAGCTGTAAGTGTAGCTTTGTAGTTTTTTTGGGAAATTATGTCCCATTTTTATGGTTTTTGTTTTTGTTGACAGTGTAGGGGCTCGCAAGACATGAGGACCTTTCCGTTGGCTTGCGAGCTTGCGTTACTGTAGCTACTGTATCAACCAATACCTCATAATTTCATATTTTTTTCCCCAGCATGTTATCTTTTTGCCCTAAAATACTGGGGGGCTTAGGGTACAAGTATTTTGTGCAGTGCACCGTCTAAGTGCGGGGCGGCGTGCCCACATACATTTTTTTTTTTTTTTTGTGGGGGATATAAGCTTTTCCCGCATGGTGTATCTGTACAGATGGCGTTACCCTCTGTATCGCTTTATCCTATGCAAATTTTTATCAGGTATTGTTGCATTTTTAGCAGTCTCCCCATGTGTTATAATGTGGCTTTTTGATGCTGGTGTGAATTGGCACCTAGAGCATTTGCTCATTAATTTTAAAGGCACCGGGCTATCTTTTCCCATGCAGCATAAGGGGGCCCTAGAAGCCTGCTGCTGGTATCCATCAGCCATTGAGCTGTAAGTGTACTTTGTAGTTTTTTGGTAAATTATGCCCATTTTTATGGTTTTGTTTTTGTTGACAGTGTAGGGACTCGCAAGACATGAGGAGCCTGCCGTTGCTTGCGAGCTTGCGTTACTGTAGCTACTGAATCACCAATAACCTCATAATTTCATATTTTTCCCAGCATGTTATCTTTTTGCCCTAAAATACTGGGGAGCTTAGGGTACAATATTTTGTGCAGTGCACCTTCTAAGTGCTGGGCGGCTTGCCCCCATACATTTTTTTTTTTGTTTGTGTGATATAAGCTGTTACCCAGCATGGTGTATCTGTACAGATGGCGTTTACCCTCTGTATCGCTTTATCCCTATTGCAATTCTTATCAGGTTTTTGTTGCATTTTTAGCAGTTCCCCATGTGTTATAATGTGGCTTTTTGCATGCTGGTGTGAATTGGCACCTAGACATTTGCTCATTAATTAACGGGACCTGCTATCTTTTCCCCCTGCAGCATAAGGGCCATAAAGCCTGCTGCTGGTATCCATCAGCCATTGAGCTGTAAGTGTAGCTTTGTAGTTTTTTGGTAAATTATGTCCCATTTTTGTGGTTTTGTTTTTTTTTTGTTGACAGGTAGGCTCGCAAGACATGGGGGAGCCTTGCCGTTGGCTTGCGAGCTTGCGTTACTGAGTAACTGTATCAACCAATACCTCTTAATTTCATATTTTTCCCAGCATGTTATCTTTTTGCCCTAAAATACTGGGGAGCTTAGGGTACAAGTATTTTGTGCAGTGCACCCTTTTAAGTGCTGGGGGGCTTGCCCACATACATTTTTTTTTTTGTTTGTGGGTGTATAAGCTGTTTTCCCAGCATGGTGTATCTGTACAGATGGCGTTACCCCCTGTATCGCTTTTATCCATAATGCAATTCTTATCAGGTAATTGTTGCATTTTTTTGCAGTCTCCCCATGTGTTATAAAAGTGGCTTTTTGCATGCTGGGGTGAATTGGCACCTAGAGCATTTGCTCATTAATTAACGGCACCTGCTATCTTTTCCCCTGCACCATACGGGCCATAGAAGCCCGCTGCTGGTATCCCTCAGCCATTGAGCTGTAAGTGTAGCTTTGTAGTTTTTTGGGAAATTATGTCCCATTTTTGTGGTTTTTTTTTGTTTGACAGTGTAGGGACTCGCAAGACATGAGGGGGCCTTGCCGTTGGCTTGCGAGCTTGCGTTACGTAATACTGTATCAACCAATACCTCATAATTTCATATTTTTCCAGCATGTTAAACTTTTTGCCCTAAAATACTGGGGAGCTTAGGGTACAAGTATTTTGTGCAGTGCACCTTCTAAGTGCTGGGCGGCTTGCCCACATACATTTTTTTTTTTTTGTTTGTGGGTGATATAAGCTGTTACCCAGCATGGTGTATCTGTACAGATGGCGTTACCCCTCTGTATCGCTTTATCCATATGCAATTCTTATCAGGTATTGTTGGGATTTTTAGGGAGTTCCCCCCTGTGTTATAATGTGGCTTTTTGCATGCTGGTGTGAATTGGGCACCTAGAGCATTTGCTCATTAATTAACGCACCTGCTATCTTTTCCCATGCAGCATAAGGGCCATAGAAGCCTGCTGCTGGTATCTATCAGCCATTGAGCTGTAAGTGTAGCTTTGTAGTTTTTTGGTAAATTATGTCCCATTTTTGTGGTTTTTGTTTTGTTGACTGTGTAGGGACTCTCAAGACATGAGGAGCCTTGCCGTGGGGTTGCGAGCTTGCGTTACTGTAGCTACTGTATAACCAATACCTCAAAAATTTCATATTTTTTCCCACATGTTATCTTTTTGCCCTAAAATACTGGGGAGCTTAGGGTACAAGTATTTTTGTGCAGTGCAAACCCTTTTAAGTGCTGGGCGGCTTGCCCACATACATTTTTTTTTTTTTTTGTTTTTGGGTGAAAATAAGCTGTTACCCAGCATGGTGTATCTGTACAGATGGCGTTACCTCTGTATCGCTTTATCCATATGCAATTCTTATCAGGTATTGTTGCATTTTTAGCAGGGCTCCCCATGTGTTATAATGTGGCTTTTTGCATGCTGGTGTGAATTGGCACCTAGAGCATTTGCTCATTAATTAACGGGACCTGCTATCTTTTCCCATGCAGCATAGGGGCCATAGAAGCCTGCTCTGGTACCCTCAGCCATTGAGCTGTTAAGTGTAGCTTTTTAGTTTTTTGGTAAATTATGTCCCATTTTGTGGTTTTGTTTTTGTTGACAGTGTAGGGGCTCGCAAGACATGAGGAGCCTTGCCGTTGGCTTGCGAGCTTGCGTTACTGTAGCTACTGTATCAACCAATACCTCATAATTTCATATTTTTCCCAGCATGTTATCTTTTTGCCCTAAAAATACTGGGAGCTTAGGGTACAAGTAAATTTTTTGCAGTGCACCTTCTAAGTGCTGGCGGGTTGCCCACATACATTTTTTTTTTTTTTGTTTGTGGGTGATATAAGCTGTTACCCAGCAAAGGTGTATCTGTACAGATGGCGTTAACCCTCTGTACGCTTTATCCATATGCATTTCTTACAGGTATTGTTGCATTTTTAGCAGTCTCCCCATGTGTTATATGGGGGCTTTTTGCATGTGGGGTGAATTGGCACCTAGAGCATTTGCCATTAATTAACGCACCTGCCCATCTTTTCCCATGCAGCATAAGGGCCATAGAAGCCTGCTGCTGGTATCCATCAGCCATTGAGCTATAAGAGTAGCTTTGTAGTTTTTTGGTAAATTATGTCCCATTTTTGTGGTTTTGTTTTAGTCTATAACCTACAATAAACCCACCGCCAGTACACTGCCCCACAAATATGTCTGCCCCCCACCTTCTGTCTGTTCCTATAGGTGTGGGAATAGCTCCCTTAAATAACCAAAGGTAGCTTGCCATAGACTGGGGAAGTGACAAGCAGTGAGTGCTAGTTTGTTTGCCCTAAGAAAAGTCTCCCAGCAGCTGAATGATGTGCGCAGGTGAGCATGAAGCCGCTAAGTCCAGCATCCAGGCAACAGATCGGCAGCGGAAATGAGCCAAGTTGTGGCTTTCAGGATCTAGTAACCAACTAAAAATCTGACAGTCCGGGACTGTGGCATTTCAGGTTTTAGTGGATCTGTCTTGTCCTGAATTATACATACAACCCATTGATTTGATTGTGCATTATTTAGTGTTTATTGCAGTAGTATTGTAGAGAAATTGATTCATCATTGTCAAATTTTATCACAAATTACAGGTGATCATTTGGAACCAAACACACTAGCAGTTTGTGACTAGCTTATTCACAAATGGACAACTGCATTAGTTGCCAGAATTATTGGGGTGAACATAAGCTTTTATTCAAATATTTTAATTAATTAAAATAGAAAACAAGATAAACCTAGTGGGCATGATAATTGGATCACAAAACAACCATTCTGTTTCTCAGAATAAAGGGGTTTTCAACTACTTTTAAAATCTTGCCACTTTCCAATGCTCCGCCTCCCCCCACAAGAATATAAGTTTAGCTATGCCTTAATTCAGCAAATTTTGTTGACTCAGATGTGGGGCAGCCCTACAAAATTCAAATGCTACAAAACTGGTTGAATGAAAATCTCGACTGTTGGATGGAATTCACAAAACAGGTGCCAGTATCTTTAGATAAGCCCTCATTTTCTCTATCAGTTGCTATCAAATATCTTTATGAATGGTGAGGTCAACAAAATAAATCACAGATAGTGGTTGGACAGAAACCCTTACTTGGCTGATCCATCTAACATGGTTGCCATACCTAAAGCTATGGCTTGGTTTAGTGAATGGGAATGAGGTAGTCAAGTAGTGAGACTTTTATTCATTGATGGATCATCAAGAGTAGATCAGGAACAGTTCTTCATTTCTTCAAACACTATGGTGCCTTGCTCATTATGGATATGCTGTTAGAAATGATCTTGATTAATTGATCGTAGGGGTCCAACTAAGTTGTCCTGATTTAACCTTTTTGCTTATGTGGTGTCAAGACACTTGTTTCCTCTGGTGACGCTGAATGTTGTTCCTATTAAAGAGATTTGTTGATGCTTGTGCTAGAATTCATCCTCATGTTTTGGTGAAAGCTTATCAGGAGTGGGAAAGAAGGATAGCTTTAACACACGGACATGGTGGGTAGCATATTGAGCACTTTCTGTAGACCTTATGGTCTATTTTCTGATTCAACATAAAATCACTGATAACATGAGAACAAACAAAATTATATTAACCTAAAGCACCTAATTGTTTTTTTTTTTCTGGTGAAATTCTCTACTAGTTTAATGTGTTACACATCTATCTTCCCATTTGAAAAACTAAAATTGTGTCCAGCATGATGATATTCAAGATGGCTGGACTGTTAGTGACATAATCTTATAGTTTCTTTTTCCCCACAGCTTGTGCCTACCCTACTTCTGAGACACATTGCATCTATAGTACAAAATTGTATACATAGGATTAAAAAAAAGATTTTTCCTGGGTTTGACAGATTTAGCAAAATAACATGATTGCTTGAATTATTTTAGCTTTCAAAAATCTCTTACATAACATGTTTGAGTTTTTAATGTGTATGTATAATAAAATACTTTCCGATGGCCAAGTTTAAATCTTGCTAATGCAGAACTATAGCTTTATAAAAAGGTAAATTTAAAGATTATTAATTTTATCAATGTGCTGTGTACTTAAAATTAACAAGAATTGAAGCATTTAAAATCACGAATAATTGTTTTTTGCTTTAAGCAATGTTTCTCAATCGCCTGACCTTCCTGTTGAAGCTTTTTGCTTGTCGGTTTAAATCAATTAAACTTTAGCAGATGTATTTACATAACAGAGCTGTTTTAACAAATGAAAGAGGTTTTCCAATACTTTTAAAAGCCTACCTATCACCTTACACCCTGATAAAATAAAAAAATACTCGCTGCTTACCTTTCCTATTAACACCATTTTAGCCCACCACAGCTCCAGTGTCCCCATTAATCTCTCACCAATTAGATCAAGTTTATGGCTCAGGTAACACTGTAGCTAATCACTGGCCTCAATGGTCATGTGCCTGCCTGTGTACAGCCATGACTGCTTAGCCCATCCTGTGGAAAAACATATATGTCGCAAAGATATACATTTCCATTACATATTTTTATTACATTTTCTGTGGGCCTCCTACAGTTCAACATTAGCTGTTTGACGGCAGGGAACTCAGAAGTTCTGTGTGTTTAGAAACAGTTCTGCCATCAAGTCCAGGAGATCAGTTACATGAATCAGAACCCCTCATGATAGATTGGTAATATTTTTATTAGCGCAACCACTTCCCTGTTGGTAAATATGTGGCTGAGGTAATAAAATTTTTTACCAGAATTGCCAAACTGCTATTTCTAGTATCTAAATGTATAAATGTATAAAACTTAGCTTTTAGTAGGTATGCTGGAACAATTAAAACCCACAACCCTATTTTGTGATTAGTAAATTTATATGGACTTAGAGAATGAGTAGAGAAGAAGCCCTTTTGAGGAAGCCAATTTTGTGGTAAATTTTTATCATTGGAGAAAGCACTTTTGTCTCCAAAATTACGTGTTCATCTAGGAACAAACTTAATTCCTTGAGATATTATCTGAGATAAAATTTCATCCTGATGTAACATAGGTAAGAACTTTTGTACAGTGTTTTTAACCTTATAGAATTTTTGCTATATTTAGTAGAAAAAACAATGAGCATAGTTTGATCATGATTTTTCTGTATACTTGAATTATTGTCTTTCAGTAGCATTTCTCTAGTTTTAACATTGACCTTGTTTAGCACACTGTGTAAATCCTTCGTTTTGTAGCCTCTGTTTTTTAACCTTCCCGTAATAATGTCACATTCTGTTTTATAGTTATTTTGAGTAGTACAAATTCTCTTGGCCCTAGTGTAGTCTCCTAGGGGAATAGATTTATTGGTGGAAGGCGCATGACAACTGTCTTGCCTGCTAAAGGTTTTCTATATAGAGTAACACTTACTCGTTTATTGATCTCATCTTTAGACAACTCTAGATCCAAAAAACTAATTTGTGCATCTGACACCTGCATGGTTAAATTTAGAAGACATCATATCATCAAGTGCTTTCTCCAGTAACAAAAATATACCAATAAATTGGCTTTCTCAAAAGGGCTTCTTCTCATGTTCAGCTAATAGAGTAAGATGGCATTTCCCATAAAAAATGTTTTTTCCCCAGATTTTAAAAAATGAAAATATAACATACAGAGTTTCATGAATTGCAACTCACAGTAAGGCTATGTTCACACGGCTTAAAATGGGACGTATTTAAGTCCGTAATTACGCGCCATAGTGCGCGAATTACGGCTGGAATACGTCCCAGACATTAAGGTAATCCACAGTTCTCATAGAGAACTATGGATTACGTTTTTTCCTTTTTCCCCGCTCGGCACTGCCCCCGGGGGGAAAGTGACATCATTTACACGGCATATAGCGCCGCTAGTAATATAGTCTATGGGCCGTGAGGGGCCGGCCCCCCCTCCCCCCCCCCCATACACACAGCAGAATTGCGGGGGGGTAATTCGCCCTGCAAATAAGCCCCGTGAAAAGCCAAGTATATATTAATGGTGTCAAAAAATCAAATTAATTTTCCGTTATAATTTTAGTATAAGCCGACCCGAATATAAGCCGAGGGACCCCAATTTTGCCCCAAAAAACTGGAAAAAAAAGTATTGACTGAGTATAAGTCTAGGGTGGAAAATGCAGCGGCTACTGGTAAATTTCTAAAATAAAAATGTATGCCAATAAAATTACATAGGCAGCTATAGGCAGTTTAATGTCCCCCAAAGACAGTTATAGGCAGATAAATGTCCCCCATAGGCAGGCATAGGCAGTTTAATGTCCCCCATAGGTAGGTATTGGCAGGTATAGGAAGTTTAATGTCCCCCATAGGCAGGTATAGGCAGGTATATGTCCCCCATAGGCAGGAATAGGCAGATATATGTCCCCCATAGGCATGTAGAGGCAGGTATAGGCAGGTATATGTCTCTCATAGGCAGGTATAGGTAGGTATATGTCCCCCATAGGCAGGTAGAGGCATGCCTGTGCCGGAAACTCTGGAGAGGGCCACAAGCTGCGGCCTTCCGGAGTCCTATTGCAGAGTAGGGAGCGCTCCCAGAGGAGTCGCATACAGCTGAAGAGTTCCCTGCCAGCGTCCGGGCCATGGCAGCACCCGGACAATGATGGTTAAACTTGAAATTCAGCTGTATGCGCTCCCAGAGGAGTTGCATACAGCTGAAGCATCCCCACAGGCAACCGGGGACGGCTTTTTCAGCACATTTTTTGTGCTGAAAACCTTTGCTTATACTCGAGTAAATATGGTATGTAGAGTGCACATGAAGAAAACATAAAACACTTCTCCTTTTGGGTCAAAAGTAGGGAAGCCCTCTAAGGGCGTTACACCTGAGAGAAGCCTATTGGATTCTGACTTTAAATATGCGCTTCCACTGAACTATAGATCACACTTAGGCTATGTTCACACGGCTTAACTGCAGGACGTAATTACGCCCCACAATTACGCCGTGTGGAAGGGGGCGGGACAGGAGCAGGGGAGTGAGCGGGGGGCCGGTATACGCCGCTGGTAATTCACATGTCAATTATCTCCCCGCCCGGAGGATTCGCCGAGCAGGAAGAGGAGACGTAATCCATAGTTCTCTATGAGAACTGTTGATTACCGTAATGACTGGGACGTTTTCAGCTGTAATTTGCGCACTTCGGCGCGTAATTACGGACCGAAATATGGCCCATTTTAAGCCGTGTGAACATGGCCTTACTCTACATCTATTAATTTTTAAAAACACTGAAAGGTAAATATAAATAAAATCATGAGAGAAAAAGTTTTTCTGACAGATGCTCTATTGTCACTATAAACTTTTATACCTGAGAATGTCTTATTTAAATTCACATAATTTGTTTAACAAAGACAGGTTATTTGATCACAGTATATACATCTTTTGATTATTTATTGTGATGTCCATCCAGTTCAGCTTATTGTACTACAGTGTTGATCCAGAGTAAGGCAAAAACCCCCATGAGGTAGAAGCCAATTGTCCTTATTTAAGGGAAAAATTCCTTTCTGACTCCAATCTGGCAATCAGAAGAAATCTCTGGATCAACAATAACGACAACAACATAAGGTTGAACACATGTTTTTGTGTATTTAGTTCAGTTATGGCATTACTGCTGTGTATAATTACATTATGTTCATAATAGAATGAATATGAGCTCACAGTTGGAAGGAGACATGTTATCAAGTCAATTTATATGTATGGCATCTATATAAGTTTTCTCTAGATTTTCCTCTGATGTGTCTTCTATGGTGTAGTCTTTTGCAGTGTAAATGACACCTAGCAACAAATAAGATTATTTTCATCTATTAACCCCCTACTGACATTTGAAGCACCCATACGTCAAGGTCGGGTAGGGGTTCCTGCAAATTGATGTATGGGCACTTCATGGCGATCTTGCGAGCTCACAAGCGCTGGCATCATTTGGGGATACCACCGTGTCCATATACCCTAGGTTCTTAACATCTTTACCCCGGATTATTCTGTGACCTACTGAAGAAGAGGACATGACGATCCCTTGAGAAATGCATCTAGGTCTCAGTTAAGTTTTTGTTTTAACTCACTCACTCCCCTAATAGAGCTCTAGGGTTTAGTGAGTTGTTTTGTAGGGGTATCCAGTGCGGGGTCGCTCTTATCAGGGCGGGTGCTCCGCTAAGGGCAAGATCTAGGGAATACAGAAATTAGAGAAAGCATTTGGTTTTGTTCCCATTTTGGTTTATCTTTAACCCGGACCTGCCTGTGTATCATTTATCATTTAATGGACCATTGGGAGGTGGTGAGTAACAATGCGGTTTTGGTTGTTCACTAATATGCCTTTTGATTAGGTTAGTATTTATGGTTTATTATTATTAAGGATTTAGTAAAAGTTATGTTTTAAAGGGAATATTCTTTTGTAGTTTTACTTTAATATAATTATTCCTATTGCTATAGTTTTTATAGTTTTGACATATTAAATATGTTTAAATATATTAAAGGTCAATATAGAGATCTCTTCCAAGATCTAGAACAAGGGGGGATTCTCTACGTCTTGAGGACAGAAAGTTTCTACATAAACATAGAAAGGGATTCTTTACTGTAAGAACAGTGAGACTGTGGAACTCTCTGCCAGAGGAACTTGTCATGGTGAATTCACTAACACAGTTAAAAAATTATGCATTTCTGGAGCGTGATAATATAACAAGTTATAGTGACTAGGATTCTGGAGAAGGGTCGTTGATCCAGAGATTTATTCTGTTTGTCAGAAAGGATTTTTTCCCTAAAATGAGGGCAATTGGCTAAAGTATTGATCCTCTGTATCAACACTTTAGCACAATAGGCTGAACTGGATGGATGTCTGTCTTTTTTCGGTCTTTCAAGCTATGTAACTATGTAAAAAGTGGGAGCTTTTTTAGGTATTGTTGGGTATTTTCAGAAATTCATTCCAAACTTTGCTAGTGTGGTGGCAACTCTCTCAGATCTGATCAGGCTTAGTAAGTCTGTTATGGTCACCTGGAACCCAAAGGCAGAAAGGGCATTCCAACTGTCCATTTGCAAGCATGCAGTTGTGATCACTCCTAACATTAAAATATAATTTATTGTGTAAACAGATGTGTCTGATGTGGGACTGGGTGCAGAACTGTTCCAGGAGGGAGAGGGAGAAGAGGATTCAGTCACATAAATCACAGAACATGAAAAAATAAACCCAAAGAGTTTGTGCATAAACCGAATCACTATATATTTACAGTACTAACAAACTCAAACCAGATAAATATCCCTTTATTGATAACCTCTTAAAAAAACTTACACACAAAAAATTATTACAAACAACTGGGAATAACAAACAATTATCGTTTCTGTCCCTTACCATTCCCTACAAAAATCCAGCAATGGCCGGTCATCGGTCCTTAAAACCTCTGGGGTTTAACCCATTACCACACTAATCATATCCCTATATCATGTATCATAAACAAAAAAAAGTTTCTCAATGGGACTTCCTTATAATAGTTCCCAAAGGATAATCTAGCTATCTTAAACTGTATAAATACAGCTCTTATTTCTCTAGGATTTTAAGATTATATTGTTAACAGGGAATAAGGACACATGTATAAATAAACAACACAACATCCATCATACGACCTTAATCTGATTCTTGAAATGGATAGTTCTCAGATAGATGATAATGGCATTATTATTAATGGCCGGGTCATCGTCCTGAAAAGAAAGGCCCCACCTCTGTGGGCTTACCCTATTACCACACTAATGTGGTAATATCATCTATGCCATTATCATCTATCTGAGAACTATCAATGGAAGCATCGGCATTCTGGATTTGTAAATTCCCCTGATGAACCCTCTTGTATCCTTGGGGGGGAAACACGTCAGGATAAAGGGACAAATAGACCATTTCAAGAATCAGATTAAGGTCGTATGATAGATGTTGTGCTGTTTATTTATACGTGTGTCCTTATTCCCTGTTAACAATATAATTAGAGATGGGCGAATGATTCTAACAAAGTGGAATTCGTTTACGAATTCAGGAAAACTTCGATTCTGAGCGAAGTAGAACTTTGGGGTACTTCGGGTGAACAAAGTTGCTTTTAAATTGATAAAAGGGCTGTGAGCACATGGCGTTCATGGGCAAAGCAATCGGGGAGGAAAAAGGGGTATAGCCTGCATGACAATGTGCAAAAGATGAAGCCAATCAGAGACCGGCGGATCCTTGTGACGCACCACACTATATAAGTCCGGGCGCGACGTTGGGAGCTCATACCGCTCTCACTGTACTGATTAGGGAAGGTCTGCGCCGCTGCTGCTTATGAAGCACTTACTAAAGAACGATTTTTATACAGCGATTTTTGGAGGGTTTCACAGCTTTTGCTCAGAGACTGTTTCTCTTAACGTTCTATTTCTGATTTTTTGGTAATTGGATCTGAAGTCCAGTGTGTGTCCATGCAGCTGCATATACATGTTAATGCTATCTGCTCAGAGCACATTGAATATCCAAGGCTGATCTAAGCCTGTTCCTTTGTATTCTTTTAAAGAAACATGTTTTAAAAATACAAATACCACTTCCTTTTTGGCTGCTCAATTCTTTTGCGCAATTTAACATCCAGGGTAATTAAGCTTGTTCTTTCTGCGTGGTGACTAAAAGAAACCGTTTATATCACCGCCAAAAAAGACATTTTTCCTGTAGCAAAATTCAAAAAGCGAAGGTTTAAATTTCAAGTTTTCCCTCTTTTTGTGTAGGTAAAAAAAAACGGCATTGTAACACCTACAAATCTTGCTAGTTTGTGGTTGCTCAATTCTTTGGCGCAATTTTTCATCCAGGGGTTAAATAAGCGTTGTTGTGCTGCTGTGGTGACTAAAATAAAACCGTTTATTTACACCGCCGAAAAAGACATTTTTTCCTTAGCATAATTCACAAGCGACGGTTAATTACAAATTTTCTTCTTTTTGTGTAGCTTAAAAAAACACGCCATGTGCACGCTACAAAGCTGCTAGTTTGTGGTTCTTAATCTTGTGGCGCAATTTACATCCAGGTTTAAATTTAAACTTGTTCTGCGCTGTGGTGACTAAAATAACCCTTTATTTCACCGCAAAAAGACAATTTTTCCTGTAGCATAATTCACAAGCGAAGGTTAATTACAAATTTTCCTCTTTTTGTGTAGCGTAAAAACCCGCAAATTTTACATGCTACAAATCTCTAGTTTGTGGTTGCTCAATCTTTGGTGCAATTAAAATCCAGGGTTAATTAAGACGTTGTTCTGCTGCGTGGGGACTAAAAGAAACCGTTTTATTTCACCGCCAAAAAAGACATTTTCCTGTAGCATAAAAATTTACAAGCGAAGGGTTTAATTACAAATTTCCTCTTTTGGTAGCGTTAAAACCACCATGTAACACGCTACAAAGCTGCTAGTTTGAGGTTGCTCAATCTTTGGCGCAATTTACATCCAGGGTTAATTAATGTTGTTCTGCTGTTGTGGTGACCTCCTAAACCTCTTTATTTCACCCCCAAAAAATACATTTTCCTGTAGCATAATTCACCCAAACGAAGGTTAATTACAAATTTCCTTTTTTGTGTAGCCGAAAAAAACACGCCATTGTAACACTCTACAAAGCTGCTATTTTGTGGTTTCTCAACCTTTGTGGGGCAATTTAAACATCCAGGGGTTTAACTAAGTGTTTTTCTGCAGTTTTACCGTAAAAGAAACTTTCTTTTTTCAAACCGCCACAGAAGAAATTCTGTAGCATATTCATATCCAAGTTAATTAAGCCTTTGTGCTTTTATCATTCAGTAAAATACACAAATGTTTTTAAACGGGACATACAAGTCAATTTTTCCTGCCCATTTGTGGGCGCAATTTAATCCAAGGGTTACCCAAGCTTCTTAAGTGGGCCATTTGGAGTCAAATACAGGGGTGTTTATTATCATTTAACAGATATCTTTATCAACAGTGTCGTACAATTTTAGAACAAACAGTATGTCAGACAGAGAGGTGGAGGGGCCCTTCACCTGCGAGGGGCAAGGCACAAACCCTTCCAGCCCAGTCGCAGCACAGCAAGGGAGACGCGAGCAGGGGTCACTCGGTGAGGCCACAACAGCGCTGTCATCTAGGCCGTGTGCTTACTAGCAACCCAAGTGTTCTTATTGGTTGACTAGGTCATCCCTTCCTCCCAGATGAAAATCTGACAACCCCAGCCAAGATCGGTGGAACGTCAGACACACCCTTAGTTGCATGGCCCGGGAGCGGGTCGCGCCCTCACCTAGACCCAAAACCCCCCTCTGTCCCATCTGGTCCCTCAGCAGAGATCTACTAAGTGGTCTGACTCAGCGCCACTGTAACAGGTGAACAATTTTAGAGGGCAGTTCACAGCTTTCATGGCACGAAGAATGGGGCAATATCCCATGCTTCTTGCAGTAGGTGGGCAAAGTAAGATGTTGAGGTGGCATGGGAGGTCATGTTGTGAGGGGTCACCCTGCATACAAACCGTGATTAGGACACAGTGACGATGAAACACAAAATAGATTGGGGGGTAGCCGACCGCACTTGAAACCGGTGGAAGCAAGGCTTCATCATCGCAGAGAAAGGGCGCAGCTTGCGCGTCAGCACGCGCAGCCAGCCCAAATGGGTTTTTGGGGGCCGTGAGTCGCAGGGAAAGCAGCATGTGAGGTCGGAGCCAAGCAGCCACGGGGTAAAAAAACCCCTTTGGCAGGTCCAAGAAAGTAGCGGCACAGGGCCAGCGAGGCAGCGGCGGCAGTATTTACCAGTGCGGGGCGTTGCCGGTAAAATCAGCTACTCGGGGGTGTGGCAGTTCGTTGCCCAAGACACGAGGAGCCGAATATGGGTATATGTAGAATCTGTGGCAGAAAGTGAAGCGTGGCCAGGGATCTAACGTTGGCACCCTGGCCCTGCGTCAACACATGCAGCGTCGCCATCCGGTGGCCTGGGAGAAACGTAGCTCAGATGTGGTGGTCCACCCTGCTGCCGCAGCAGCAGCAGCGCCCAGTGGCACGCATGCCACTGCAGCCAGTCAAGGCTCCACCACCTCTGCAAAGGGGCTGTTTTCTCTTTGCCATCATCTCCCGGTCCAGATGCTCCTGCTCCTCGCTACTCATGGCTCCAGCAGTCGTTCACGAGGCGATTGCAAAGAGACAACAGTAAGCGTCCAACCATCCTAAGGTGCGGAAGCTGACCGTGCTCCTGTCCCAAGTTGTTGGTACTGCAGACCCTCCCCCTTCCAAATGGGGGGACTCTGCACCATTCAAAAGAACTAATGGCTTGTGCCGAGCCGAGAGGGAGAGTTCCAAGCCGTAATTTCTTTTCCAAACGGCAGAACCAGCACTTCATAAATATGTAGAACAGAAGGTGGGCCAGTCCTTGAGCTTATCGGTTTGTTCCAAGGTGCACGGCAGCGCGGACGTCTGGAGCTGTAACTACGGTCAGGGCCAGTACATGTCCTTTACGGCCCACTGGGTGAATGTGCTGCCTGCCCAGGCACACCAACAACTTGGACAGGAGACGCCGCTTTCTCCTCCACGTTGTCAAACTGCTGCTCCTGCGCCAATATCCGACTCCCACTCCCCCGGACAACGGGAGGAACATGGTGTCCGCGCTGCACCGAGAAGGGATGGTCCATGCGCCCTGCATGGCACATGTGTTCAATCTGGTTGTGAAAAGGTTCCTGAAGTCTTCCACCGATCTTCAGAAATTCTGAAAATGGCCAGGAAACTGTGCATGCACTTCATCCATTCCTACAAAGCCGGGAACTCCCTCCTGGGTTTTGCAGTGGCAGAACGGCTCCCCCAAAACACTTTAATATGCGATGTTTCCACCCGCGGGAAATTTCCAGCCTGCACATGTTGGACCGACTGAAATGAACAAAAAAGGCCCATTAAGGATTTTTTGATGATCCAGGCGGACGGGAGTACCCCCTGGTAACTTTGATGTCAGCCAGTGGCAGCTCATGCGTGACACCTGCCTTTTTGAGGCCATTCGAGGAGGCAACTTTTATTTTTTCAGTCGCCAGGACTAGGGGTGAATAACTCATTCCACTGCTTCATGTCCTGGAACAGATGCTAAAAATCTGTTGGGCAGGGACTGGAGACGTGGCGACTACATCTCGCGGCCACATGAGTCCGGTGGGGACTGAAATGGAGGAGGAGGACATTGGAGCAGAAGCATTGTCTGGTCTCAAAATCTCCATTGCGCATGCGCGGATATTCCAAGATGGCCGTTCTGGTCAAATGATTCCAATGCGCATGCGCAGGTAAAGTAAAGATAGTGCGGATCCGCCGTCCCTATCTAAGCGCGTCCCGCGTTGCCATGGTGAGCTACAGACGTTTATGATGCCAGTTTATAGATGCCAAGCAGTGTGTAATATATGCATCTAGCCCCCGTACGTCCGTAGATAATAAAGAATAGACATTCCAGCTGCATTACAGGTATATGTCTATTTTTGTATTATATAGTCCAAACAGCCACACTATATCGAATGGCAACCGGGATAAATATAAATATAAAGCGCACCACCATGTGGCAAGTGACATAATATCACAAAAATATGCCACTATATTGGCCATAATGGACATATGAAGACTATAAGTAAACATTCCCCATTAATACTGGGTTTACCACAAGATAGCCAGTGTGATAATATTATAAGAGAGATATACAGAGCATTTTAGCATAAAAGGGCAAAAATACCCAAGGATAATCCATGCTTTTTGGGCAGGACAGTAAATTACAAACGACTTAAAAAATTTATCCCAACACATAGGTGGCACCAGATTAACACAGGAGCCAGCAGAAAATGTTGAATTTCCCAAATAAACAGTTTTAAAGAAAGCAAGAAAAGGGAGAGTGGTTTCATTAAACCATGTGGGTACACACTGTTCAACCTAAAATCCCACCGCGTTTCCCTTTTGGGGGGATCAGTTTGTCCCAATCACCTCCACGTATAGGTGGTCGGACAATATCGATGCCCCTAAATTGTAACACATCTGATTTTCCTCCATGTTTATCCCAGACGTGTCTAGCAATGGGCGTATCCATATGTCTCTTAACATCACTCACATGTTCACCTACTCTCCGTCTGAACTCACGTTTGGTTTTACCCACGTAGTTCATACCACACGGGCAAGTAACCAGGTAAATCACACCTGTTGATGTGCAATTAATAAACCCTCTAATGGTATACTTTTTAGCATCATCATTAGTACCCTCAAACTCCTTGCAGTTAACAACCAATGGGCAGAATTTACATTTACCGCATTTAAAGCACCCTTTTTGGTTCCTGCGAGCCACTTTCCCTTGGGGGTGCACAAAAATGGGTTTTGACCAGCCCTATCACCAATACCCGCCCCTTCCTATAAGCAATCTGCGGAGATGGTGGCAGAAAGGTCTTTAGGATCATCCCTGTAGAAGAATGTTCCAGTATCTACTGATGATGTCACTAATCTGGTAGGCATGCTACTAAAACTCCCGATAATACGTAGGTCACTTCTTGTAGAGTCATCGGGTTCACTCAAGGTCTTTGGAACCAATAGGTTCACTCTGTCCTCTCTTAGTGCCCTCTGATAGGCTTCCTTAAGGTTCTTTTTGGGATATCCCCTCTTACTAAATCTTTCTCTCAGGTCCGAAGCTTGTTCTCTGAAGGTCCCCACGTCAGAACAGTTTCTCCTCAGGCGGAGGTACTGCCCCCGTGGGATCCCTCTCAGTAAGGGTCTCGGGTGACAACTCTCCCACCTGAGAAGACTGTTAGTGGACGTGCTTTTTCTATACACTCTGGTATTGAGTGTGTAGTCCGGATTTTTAGAGATACTCAAATCCAAGAATGGCAAAGTGAACTCATTCCATGTATAGGTGAATCTTAGTCCTATGTTGTTATCATTTAAGGACTCAGCAAAAGTTTCAAAAGATAGCCCATCACCCTTCCATAGAATGAAGATGTCATCAATGAACCGGGTCCACATTATGATGTTATTGGTCCATTTATCATTCTCATCATTGAATACCATCGTGTTCTCCCACCAGCTCAGGGAAAAAATTTGCAAAATGTGGGAACACTAGGGCTCCCCATTGCGGTGCCCCTGAGCTGGTGGTAGATCTTATGGTCAAATAGAAAGGTGTTTCTTTCTAGAGAGAATTTTAGTAATGACAGAATGAGCTCACTGTGGTGTTTAAATTGGATACCCCTAGACTCCAGGAAATAACCTATTGCCTTAAGACCTTCTTGATGAGGTATCGAGGAGTAGAGTGCCTCTACATCTATACTACAAAGTAGAAAGACAGGCTTTAAAAGATTTAGAGAGTGACAAATCTATTATAATCAAATCAGCAGACAAGGGGGGAAATGTGG
This sequence comes from Phyllomedusa bahiana, assembly GCA_025379985.1. Taxonomy (NCBI): domain Eukaryota; kingdom Metazoa; phylum Chordata; class Amphibia; order Anura; family Hylidae; genus Phyllomedusa; species Phyllomedusa bahiana. The sequence continues at coordinate 28,474 of JAODAL010023751.1, forward strand.
TTATACTGGATGTGGCTGAATATCAGCAGATGTGCCTTAACCTATTACAAGATAGGATGTGTTACAAAGTGCTTAAAAAGGATCCTCTACCCTTCTTTCGACTTGAACCGAAAGGTCTGCTGGATGAAGCTTTGTCCAGTAGACTTATCAACAAATCTGAGTACGACTTCCTATTGCCGGAACAAAGGTGCACAAGGGAACAGCCCCTCTTAGGGGGAGATCCATTGTTTTTCTACTCCTCGATACCTCATCAAGAAGGTCTTAAGGCAATAGGGTCCATAATGTGGACCCGGTTCATTGATGACATCTTCATTCTATGGAAGGGTGATGGGCTATCTTTTGAAACTTTTGCTGAGTCCTTAAATGATAACAACATAGGACTAAGATTCACCTACACATGGAATGAGTTCACTTTACCATTCTTGGATTTCAGTATCTCTAAAAATCCGGACTATACACTCAATACCAGAGTGTATAGAAAAAGCACGTCCACTAACAGTCTTCTCCGGAGGGAGAGTTGTCACCCGAGACCCTTACTGAGAGGGATCCCGCGGGGGCAGTACCTCCGCCTGAGGAGAAACTGTTCAGATGTGGGGACCTTCAGAGAACAAGCTTCGGACCTGAGAGAAAGATTTAGTAAGAGGGGATATCCCAAAAAAAACCTTTAAAGGGAAACCTATCAGGGGCACTAAGAGAGGACAGAGTGAACCTATTGGTTCCAAAGACCTTGAGTGAACCCGATGACTGTACAAAAAGTGACCTACGTATTATCGGGGAGTTTAGTAGCAATGCCTACCAGATTAGGGACATCATCAGTAGATACTGGAACATTCTTCTACAGGATGATGTCCTAAAGACCTTTCTGCCACCATCTCCGCAGATTGCTTATAGGAAGGGGCGGAGTATTGGTGATAGACTGGTCAAAACCCATTTTTGTGCACCCCCTCAAAGGGAAACGTGGCTCAGCAGGCAACCAAATGGGTGCTTTAAATGCGGTAAATGTAAATTCTACCCATTGGTTGTTAACTGCAAGGAGTTTGAGGGTACTAATGATGATGCTAAAAAGTATACCATCAAGTTTTATTAATTTCACATCAACAGGTGTGATTTACCTGTTACTTGCCCGTGGTGGGAAAGAACTACGTGGGTAAAACCAAACGTGAGTTCAGACGGAGAGTAGGTGAACATGTGAGTGATGTTAAGAGACATATGGATACGCCCATTGCTAGACACGTCTGGGGTAAACATGGAGGAAAATCAATGTTTACAATTTAGGGGCAATCGATTTGTCCGACCACCTATCGTGGAGGTGATGGATAAACTGATCCTCCAAAGAGAAACGCGGGGGATTTATAGGTTGAACAGTGTGTACCCACATGGTTTAAATGAATCACTCTCCTTTTCTTGCTTTCTTTAAAACTGTTTATTTGTGGAAATTCACATTTTTCTGCTGGCTTCCTGTGTTAATCTGGTGCCACCTATGTGTTGGGATAATTTTTTAAGTCGATTGTAATTTACTGTCCTGCCCAAAAGCATGGATTATCCTTGGGTATTTTGCCCTTATATGCTAATATGCTCTAGTATATCTCTCTATAATATTATCACACTGGCTATCTATGTGGTACCTAGTATTAATGGGGAATGTTTACTTATAGTCTTCATATGTCCATTATGGCCAATATAGTGGCATATTTTTGTGATATTATGTCACTTGCCACATGGTGGTGCGCTTTATATTTATATTTATCCCGGTTGCCATTCGATATAGTGTGGCTGTTTGGACTATATGATACAAAAATGGACATATACCTATAATGCAGCTGGAATGTCTATTCTTTATTATCTATGGACGTACGGGGGCTAGATGCATATATTACACACTGTCTGGCATCTATAAACTGGCGTCATAAACGTCTGTAGCTCACCATGGCAACGTGGGACGCGCTTAGATAGGGACGGCGGATCCGCGCCATCTTTACTTTACCTGCGCATGCGCATTGGAATCATTTGACCAGATCGGCCATCTTGGAATATTCGCGCATGCGCAATGGAGATTTTGAGACGCCGCTCACTTGGCGGCGGCAGCAGTGGTTTTCCCCCCTTCCACAGGGACCATTAGGGAAAAACAGGTGGTGAAGAGATTAGAGTGGGCGGTGCTTCATTCAATGGTAGGTAGCACACTCTATAAATGATAAGTGTGTGAGAAGTGCAGCTGTGGGTAGTGTGATCGTTTGCCCAACGTGGAGTACACTAACTCTCTCTATATCCCTGACCTGAGGGTTCGTTTCACCTGATGACTGAAGGCACACTAGCCTGGTGATATGACCGTCAAAAAGGTATTATGTATTTATTCCAACTAGCACAGCACCTGTTGTTTTGTATGTTTACTTTCTTTTTCACCCCATTGAGAAGTCCTTGAGATTGGGACGAAACGCAGCATCTGGGGAATATCCTAGGACTTTGTTTGCTATATAGGTGTTAGGTCCTGGGAGTCTATATATATGATGTGAATGTGCTGTTCATATTTTCATTTGCCCTTAGACTGTATGTCCATTGTATATGAACTATTAAGGGACTGTTAGGGCTATATAGGGGACAGCTTTACCGGGTCGCCCTTTTCGGGGCGGGTTCCCTATCGTTCTAAGGGAGAGTATTAGATGTCCTTATAGGGGTAGTTTAGGTTTTTACTACTATTGACTCCCTGGGCATTCTCCTACACCTTCCATATTATGTTTTGTGGTTTGAATTTTTAATACTAACTGTATTTTTTATGGTAGTACTATTAAAAGTTATATTTTAGAGGAATGTTTCTGTTTGAGCTTGCATCTCTAAATATAATCTTAAAATCCTAGAGAAATAAGCTGTATTTATACAGTTTAAGATAGCTAGATTATCCTTTGGGAACTATTATAAGGAAGTCCCATTGAGAAACTTTTTTAAGTTTATGAGACATGATATAGGGATATGATTAGTGTGGCAATAGGGTAAGCCCTCAGAGGTTTTCAGGACGATGACCCGGCCATTGCTAGGATTTTTGTAGGGAATTGGTAAGGGACAGAAACGAATATATTGATAGTTATCCTAGTTGTTTTTGTAATAATTGTTCTGTGTGTAAAGTTTTTTTAAGAGGTTATCAATAAAAGGTATATTTTAGAGATAGAGTTTGTTAGTAAATATACAGTGATTGGATTCAGTCACATACTTAAGTAGGAAGCTTACAGCCACTGAGAAGAATTATAGTATTGTTGAGTGGGAATGCTTGGCCATCAAACAGGCCCTTAAGTCCCTTAAGTACTACCTCCTGGGTTGTCACTTCAGGCTGATCACGGACCAATCTCCACTAACCACTAATCTATGGGACCACCTCGATCAATGTGTTCACTCTTTGGATCCTTCGCTATCCACACGATGCACGATGCACTGCAGTTATCATGGCTCCAGATAGCTATCAGGACCTTGTTGAGTTACTCCCAGCCCATCTAGCTGCTTTTCATGCTGTACATGATGGTTACTCTCGATATTAGCTGGTGCTTATAATAATGTGATTCAATTGCTGTAAATGTCATCGCACAATGGTGTTTCTGTTAAAAAATAAATGTGGAGAATAGCCTATTACTGCAGTGTTGACCCCTTTTCTCTTTATTTTATGTTTATAAATAAGTTATATACTTAGTGTTTTTGAAAACTTTTGAAATCAGTGAAAACCAGGTAGGTAGGCACCAGGCAGATTGGTAGGTAGACACAAGGTAGGTAGTTTGGTAGGCCCCAGGTAGGTAGGCAGTAGATCAGATAGGTAGGTAGATAGGGATCAGATAAGTAGGTCGAACATAGGTCGGTAGATAGGCCACAGGTCGGTAGGTGGACCTTCATTAGTTAGATATACAAGCCCCAGGTAGGTTGGTTGGTGGGCTTTAGTTAGGTCAGTAGAAAAGGCTCCATTAGAGGAAAAAAATAATTAACTCACCTCTCCTCATTTCCTTAATAAGCGTCAAGCTGGCTTCACCTAGTGCAGCTAGGCATATGCGACATGATATGAATCATCATAATGCATCTACAATGTCTAGTAGGCCTAAGACCCGGGTCTACTAGGCTGAATAGTGGGTCAGGTGTGCCAGTGGCTAAGTGCTTTAACTAAACTTGACTATGCAGACCCAGGATCCGGGCATTCTGAGGCAGGATGCGCCCCACAGCTGAACTATCCCTTTGTGGCAGAGAGCCCTGTAGCAACCACTATGTCAGTAGTTAGGCCACTTCTGGTATCTTACCTTGTCATGTTAATCATACCTTTGGTAAGGAGTTATTATATTACAGTGTAAAGGTTAGACGTAAATGGTCACTGTTCAGCACATATTTATGTCTCTGTTAAATAAGTTTCAGGTATCAACAAAGTCATAACGTGGCATTGGGGAAAGGCTCATCTGACTGCAATTCAGCTTTGAGCCCACATCACTGGCAATAGGAATAACATCTGATTGTCTTCCAGCAATCATCTATCTATGGCTCTAAAATGTTTTGTTCCAAATCAAAGTGAGATTGGAAAGTTCTGAATAAATTTATTCTCATTCTGTGTTATCGATGTCCTCTTATATGTTCATTTGCAAAAATGTCATGTTCCTATTACTTGTTTTCCTTTGTCACAGAAACACTTCAAATGATTATTTATGAGACTCAGATGATTTATTGATTGATATAATCCTTCCAAGCATGAAAGGAAAACACATTTCGAGGTCAAATATGCTATATATACTTCCACTCTCTAGATACAAGTTTATTCCATAAAATGAAAGACATGAATCTTATATATTGCATTTTTTTCCTGCATTTGATCATTTTGATGAAAAAAGAGGGTGGACAGGATGGTAGTAATGCTTAGGAATTATATGGTATTTAATTTTGCAAACAATCATGTTTTATAATATTGGACCATTGCAAAAGAATAAAGCTAACCCCTTATTTTAAGGCATATTGAGCATTGTAAACTGTTTAGAAATATTTCGACATTTCTTAGAAATCTGCAGACTTTTACCATTGCCAATATAATTATAATGTGGGCTACCAAACTGGGCAATAGCCCGGGGCAGTCTTTTCCGAGATTTGCCAGCCACTGGAACCCTATCAGCAGCTCTCAGGGACACCATTAACTCCTTCACTACCTGGTGACCTGCTGCAGGCAAACATGTGACATTGACTGACATCACTGTTTGGAGCACTTCCTTTTATTTTAAAAATCTCAGCAGTATCCTAAAAATAATAAAAAATTAAACCAGATAACCCTTTTAATATGGGCCTTATGTATTTATGTGGCAAATATATGTCAGTTTATTTGACTGTGTGTTACATGTATATAGAAAATTATGAAAGCTTGTATCGGGAGAACTTTTACCAAATCTTACATGGTCACATAGTTATATAGTTTGCTAAAGCCTCATGCCACTACTCTGTGCTCCTCCTCTTGGACCTGTCCTCTGCCTTTGACACTGTCGACCATTCCCTCCTGCTACAAATCCTCTCCCCCTCGGCATCACGGACTTGGCTCTTTCGTGGATCTCCTCGTACCTCACTGATCGGACTTTCAGCATCTCTCATTCTTGCTCCACCTCCTCCCCCCGGCCACTCTCTGTTGGTGTCCCCCAAGGGTCAGTCCTGGGTCCACTACTCTTCTCTATCTACACCCTTGGCCTCGGTCAGCTCATAGCCTCACATGGCTTTCATTACCACCTGTATGCTGATGATACCCAACTCTACATCTCTGGCCCAGATGTCACTTCTCTACTCTCCCGGATCCCTGACTGTCTGTCCTCCATTTCCTCCTTCTTCTCATCACGTCTCCTAAAACTAAATGTGGAGAAAACAGAACTCATCATCTTTCCACCATCCAACTCTACCCCTGCCACTGATCTCTCTATTACAGTCAACGGCTCTACACTTTCACCGGTCCCACAAGTTCGCTGTCTTGGGGTAATCCTAGACTCTGCTTTATCTTTCAAACCACACATCCAAACCCTCACCTCTGCCTGCCGCCTCCACCTGAAAAACATCTCTCGCATCCGCTCGTTCCTCGGCTATGACACTACAAAAATGCTGGTCCATGCCCTTGTCATCTCCCGCCTAGACTACTGCAACATCCTTCTCAGTGGCCTCCCAGCTAGCACCCTCGCTCCGCTCCAATCCATCCTTAACTCTGCTGCCCGTCTTATCCACCTCTCTCCTCGCTACTCCTCTGCCTCTCCCCTCTGCCAATCCCTTCACTGGCTTCCCATTGCCCAGCGAATTCATTTCAAGCTACTAACCATGACCTACAAGGCTCTCCATGACCTCTCCCCTCCATACATCTCTGCCCTAATTTCCAAATATCTCCCCCCACGCACTCTCCGCTCCTCACAGGACCTTCTCCTCTGCTCTCCCCTTATCAGCTCCTCACACAACCGTCTCCAAGACTTCTCCCGTGCTTCACCCACACTCTGCCCCAACACATCAGACTCTCCTCCACTTTCACCAGCTTCAAAAGCAACCTGAAAAAAAACCCATTTCTTCAGGCTTGCCTATAACCTTCACATAACTTGTCACTACTTCCTCCACAGACATGTCTGTCCCTCACCTCCTGTCTCTTTCCCCCTCCTTGTAGATTATAAGCCCTCGCAGGTAGGGTCCTCTCTCCCTCTGTTGTGCCAATTGTCATTATCCCTTATCACTGTACTCGTTTGACTTATGTAATGTATGTAACCCCCGCGAATGTACAGCGCTCTGGAATCAATGGCGCTTTAAAATAAATAATAATAATAAATAATAAATAGTTTGTAAAGCCAAAATAAGATATTCGTGCAGTTCAGTCTATTATCCTACAGTGGTCACCCAGAGGAAGGCAAAAACTCTATATGATAGAAGGCAAACTTTCTTGTCTTAGGGGAAAAAAAATTATATGCCGACTCCAAATCTAGGAATCAAAATTTATATATATTCCTGGATCAATGACCCTTCCCAGAAATCAATTTTCCATAACTTGTTATACTGCTATACTCCATAAATGCACTCAGGTACCTTTTTAACTCTTTTAGTGAGTATACTGTGGTGCCTTACTCTAGCAGAGAGGGCCACAGTCTGTTAATACAGTAAAAAAATCCCCTTTTTTGAGTAGAAATCTTTTTCTAGAGAACGCCATCTATTGGTACAGTCCTAGGTATAAATAGATCATGGTAGAGATCTTTATATTGACCATTGATATATTTGTACATATTTCTCGTCACCCATCAGACATCTTTTCTCTAAACTAAGGAACACTTTTTGTTTATTACTTTTGTTGTTCTAGGGCAGTAAAGAGGTTGATACAAGCATCCATGATGGTCTTGGACAGTTAAGAGGTTAATGCAAGCATCTGTGGTGGTATATGGTAGTGAAGGGGTTAATGTAAGGATCTTTGGTCGCCTATGGCAGTGAAAATGTTAACATATCAATCCATGGTGGTCTAGGATAATGAAAGGGCAATGCGAGCATCTATAGAAGTCTAGGGTTGTGAAGGGGTTAATGTAATCTATGGTGATCTAGGGCAGTGAACAGATAAATATTGGGATTACTATTGGAGAACAGTGAGAGGTTAATGCTGCATACTTGGAATCCAGTGGTTACATACCTCTCCAGTCTCCAACATTGCCCTGGCTGTTTCTTATTGTTTTCTCCAGCACTGATCATAGCGTTGAGTGCAGGGAGGATGGATAGGTATTTGCAGCTGTAAAACTATGGCTGCACAGTGCTCTATATAAGTAGGCAGATCAATACAGCAATGCTCTGCCTAATCATTACTGGGAAAGCCAGACTGTGGTAAAGGTGGCCCTTGGGCTCCATGGTTTAGGTGCCTAGTCACAGCCGTGACTGCTGTAACCCCTATGTAGAGTTGACTAGGATTTCATGGAGTTCTTGTTAGTGAAGAACTAGTCACCTGTCTCTGTTAGTAGCAAGACTTTATGACTTTGAAAAATAAATCAGGGTTGGCTTCCAATTGCTCCATCAAAACATGGCTTTCAGTCACAAATTTTCTGCAACTTATTTCATGCTCAATTCTTCCATTACAATAACCTGACAGAAACTCCATGGAATCCCAGTCAACTCCAAAAGTTCATCAACAGTCCAATGGTGAATTTTCATCAATATAATAATAATAATAATAATAAAAAAAATTATAATAATAATCTTTATTTATATAGCGCCAACATATTCCGCAGCACTTTACAAATTCAAGGCTAAACGTACAGACCTTGCAGATTAAAAGTACTTACAGATGAGACAAAAGGGTGTGAGAGCCCTGCTCGTGAGAGCTTACAATCTATTAGGGTGTATATGTGAAACAAACGGTGAGAAGTGCCAAGTTTACAATGGTCCAGCCATGTTTCATAAATAGGGAGTGGTTTACATGAAAAATAGATGAACCTGCCACCCTGACAGTATATCCATATACAGATAAGTGCCTGTGACTGCCCTAGTGTAGGGAGTGACAGATGTGTATGATAGCAGTTAGGGATCTTGGTGGGCCAGACTGAGAAGATGTGTTCTCAGGACCCTCTTAAAACTATGAGAGTTGTGAATGTGTCTGATCGCCCGCGGTAGCATGTTCCAGAGAACTGGTACCGCATGTGAAAAATCTTGGAGAGTGTAACCTGATATCAGCAGCAGAGCGGAGAGAGCGGGTCAGGTGGTAGACAGAGACGAGGGAGGTGATGTAGAGGGCTGCAGCATTGTGGAGAGCCTTATGGGTGAGAGTGATGAGTTTATACTGTATCCTGTACTGAATGGGCAACCAGTGCAGTGACTGACACAGGGTAGAGGCATTAGTATAGCGGCTGGAAAGAAAGATCAGCCTGCCTGCTGCATTCAGGACAGATTGAAGAGGGGAGAGTTTGCAGATGGGGAGACCGATTAGCAAGGAGTTATAGTAGTCAAGACAAGAAATAATAAGGGCAACAATGAGAGTTTGACTTGTTTCCATAGTGAGAAACGGACAGATTCTGGAGATGTTCTTGAGGTGCAGGCGACAGGAGCGGGAAAGGGATTGGATATATGGGGTGAAGGTCAGATCAGAATCTAGTATAACTCCCAGACAGCGGGCCTGCTGCCTGGGAGTAATGGTGGTACCACATACAGAAACAGACATCGCAGGGGGGGAGGGGGTTGGTTACTAGATGGCGGAAAGACAAGAAGTTCAGTTTTAGTGAGGTTTAGTTTCAGATGGAGAGAGGACATTTGGTCAGAGACAGCGGACAGACAGTCACTGGTGTTTTGTAGGAGAGTAGGACTGATGTCACGGGCAGAGGTGTATAATTGGGTGTCATCAGCATAGAGATGGTACTGGAAGCCAAATCTGCTGATGGTTTGTCCAATCAGAGCTGTGTACAATGAAAAGAGGAGAGGACCTAAAACCCGATCCCTGAGGAACTCCAACATCCAGAGGTAGAGAAGAGGAGGTAGATCCAAAAAAATAGAAACTGAAGGAGCATTCAGACAGGTATGATGAGAACCACGAGAGAGCGGTGTCCTGGAGTCCAATGGCATTGAGCATGATGAGGAGAAGTTGGTGATGAACAGTGTCAAACGCTGCTGAGAGATCTGAGAGAAGCAGCAACAATTAGTTACCCTGAGATTTTGCTGTTAGGAGGTCATTTGTGACTTGAACTTAAGCAGTTTCCGTGGAGTGTAGGGTGCGGAAACCGGATTGTAGAGGATTGAGAAGAGAGTTAGTAGAGAGATAACGGATTAGGCGAGAGTAGACCAAGCGTACCAGGAGTTTATAGATGAAGGGCAGATTAGAGACTGATCGATAATTAGCAGCGCAGGTCAGGTCCAGAGTGGGCTTTTTTAGTAAAGGGGTTATGATGGCGTGTTTGAAGGAAGATGGAAAGATCCTAGTGGAGAGAGAGAGGTTACAGATTGTAGTAAGGTGAGAGAGGACAGCTGGAGAAATAGACTGGACAAGGTCGGAGGGAATGAGGTCACTAGAGCAGGTGATGGGGCGCGCAGACAGGAGAAGCCTGGACACTTCTTCCTCTGTCGTCGGGTCAAGGGCTGAGAGTAGACTAGAGGACGTGCGGGAAGGGATGGGATGGGTATTAACTGGGGACTGAGATATATTTTGCCGGATATTTTCAATTTTCTCTTTGAAGTGAGTCGCCAAGTCTCCAGCACAGAGGTCAGTAACTGGGGCCTGAGCTTTAGGCCTTAGGACAGAGTGGAAGGTGTCAAACAGGCGTTTTGGGCTGTTGTGTAGTGTTGAGATGAGGGAGGTGAAAGATTTTTGTTTGGCGCTGTGAAGGGCAGTATGACAAGTCCTGAGCATGAATTTGTAGTGGAGAAAGTCTGCAGGTAGCTGAAACAGCGCTGCAGATGGCGAGTCCGAGGCGTGTGCCAAGGCTGCGGGCGTCTGACTCTGGTGGTGTGGTGTATGAGTGGTGCCAACTTGTCCAGGGTGGTTGTGAGAGTTTCATTGTAATGTTTGACAGCCAAGTCAGGACAGGAGAGAGAGGAGACTGGGGGCAGTGAGGACCGTATGGTGTCTGTGAGTTCCTGAGTATTAATAGAGCGGATATTTTTCGGAATGTGTGATGGGCAGGTTTGTCCAGAGAAGGCTGAGAATTAGTGATAACGGAGATAAGGTTGTGGTCAGAGAGAACATAAGGAGAATTTGTGAAGTTAGAAATTGAGGAAAGATGACAGAAGACCAGATCAAGAGAGTTCCCATCCTTGTGGGTGGGAGAGTCAGTAAACTGCGAGAGGCCAAGAGAAGAGGTTAGTGAAAGAAACTGAGAGGCAGAAGGAGACATGGGGTCATCAATGAGGATGTTGAAATCACCATGATGAGTATGGGTATTTCAGTACAGAGCGTGAGGGAGCCAGGCAGCAAAATGATCCAGAAACCGGTGTGGTGTGCCAAGGGGTCTGTACACAACCGTGACTCTGAGGGAAAATGACCGAAAGAGTCTGAGGGTGTGGACCTCAAAGGAGGGGAAAGTGAGGAAGGGTGCGGGAGGGATGACCTGGTAAGTGCAGTGTGGAGAGAGAAGTATGCCAACTCCTCCACCCGGCCTGTTCTCAGGTCTGGGGGTGTGGGTGAAGTGTAGGTCGCCATAAGTGAGAGCGGCAAGGGAAGCGGTGTCAGATTGCTGAAGTCATGTTTCTGTGAGGGCCAGCAGGTTGAGGGAGTTAGAGAGAAACAGGTCATGAACAGAAGTGAGTTTGTTGCAGATGGATCGGGTGTTCCATAGAGCACACTTACACACTTAAAAGGGGCAGGAAAAGATGTACAGCGAATAGCAAGCAGGTTAGCAGGGTTTCTATGGAAGGAGGAGGTGGGATGAGCAGTAAAGTAGGGTGGGCCAGGGTTAGGAGAGATGTCCCCTGCAGCGAGAAGCAAGAGAATGAAAAGAGACAGCAGATGGTTCAATGATGAATATTAGCTGGAGGTTTGGGGTGGTTGAAAATCGAAAATAGCGTGGGATGAAAACATAGGTGAGGGAAGAAGAGTGGAGCTGATATGGATAAAATTGTCTGAGAGCAAGACAGGGTGGTAAGATAGGAGGCAGATGGCTGCAAGGTAGATAGTAATAGTGAGCATGGTAGCATGTAAAGAAGTGCAGCTACTCACAAAAAGGCAAGCTTCCTACCTCCCTTATGCTCACTTTTTTTTCTCATTTCTGGCATATTTATGAGGCTTGTGTCACTTGTAAATAGTCACTTAGAAATATGGCATGTGAAAAATGGCCCTCAGACCTCAGACCTCGGTCCACAGACCAGAGCTCTTCAACTTATACTAGGCTATGAGGAGTTCAATTAGAGCATTAGGGCATTCAGGTGTCGTAAATGGGTGGAGCTACAAATGGCTCTGCACAAAGCAGACACTTTAAGGGGAATATCTGGGATTGATGGCTACACAAATAAACACAGGATCAATTATGGAAGACAGAGCTGGGCCTAAATATCTATACAAACACGTACCATTTAAACAGAACAGGGACAATTATACATATAATGCTGTGGATTTGCTGGAAAAATGCTGTTACCAGAAAACACGTACCTGTGAAGAGATGATATTTTCATTACAGTAATTCAGGCGGTCAATGGACATCTAGACGAGGCTGGTTAATCTCTAATTGTAGAGTGTAAGCCTCCATGGGGAGGATTCTCTCTCCCTCTGTACCAGCTGTTAGTCATTTATCAACGCCATTGTATTCGTTTAACATATGTTATGTATGTAACCTCCCTCGAATGTACAGCGCCCTGGAAATAACGGTGCTCGAAAATAAATAATAATAATTGCCATTATACCTGGATTGAAATCGGAGAACCATTAGTAAACTTGTGTTCTACTATTGAGCTTCCTTCAAGGGTGTCGGTAGCATAACAACCATTTCTGCTGATTTTTTCCCAAAAGAAAACAAAATTTCACAGCTGAATAGTGTTCATATGAATCAGCTATCTCAAAATATGGGAAGGATTGAACAATCTGTTGAAAACTCTGGAGTCAAACGCAACCTTCCCCAACAGTGTCGACTGGCATACTGTTTCAGATAGTTTCTATAGACATTCACCTAGCGACGGAAGCCTGTATTGTTAATGTCTGCCCACCAGAGGATGATTAGAGTATGTTCAAACAATGCTCCCGAAGTATGCCCCACAATTATGGTAAAATCATAGCACTCATTGAGAATGGGGGATAGTGGGTGAAAGTGAATTGGAGCACTGTTGAAAGTACACACCATCGCATATGTTCAACAGCAGGTGTATATCTAAGCGCACAGGCATGCGCCGATATACGCTTTGTGAACCCGGCCTTACTGTTTCTTTTGGGTAACCCTGACATCTTTTTTTATTGACAAAACGTTGGTTTTAGTTTCCCAATTTATATCTGGGTGGTCCAAGTTCTGCATACCAACAACTCTATCTTGATTAGCTGCCTTATTTATTTGCCTAAGTAGTATATCTTCAACTGCGAGAGACAGAATCTAAAAAAAATCCAGAAAATCAGATTGTATGATTTTTAAATAGTTGATTTGCATTTTATTGCATGAATTAAGTATTTGACCACCTACCAACCAGCAAGAATTCTGGCTCTCACAGACCTGTTAGTTTTTCTTTAAAAAGCCCTCCTACTCTGCACTCATTACCTGCATTCATTACAGTAATTAATTTAATTATCTGTTTGAATGGGTTGCCTGTGTAAAAGACACCTGTTCACACACTCAATCAATCACACATCAACCTTTCCACCATGGCCAAGACCAAAAAGCTGTCGAAGGACACCAGGGACAAAATTGTAAACCTGCACAAAGCTGGGATGGGCTACAGGACAACAGGCAAACAGCTTGGTGAAAAGGCAACAGCTGTTGGCACAATTATTAAAAAATGGAAGATGACTGTCAATCTTCCTCAGTTATCTTGCTTCATGCAAGATCTCGCCTTTTGAGGTAAGGATGATTCTGAGAAATGTCAAGAATAAATCCAGAACTACACGGGAGGAGCTAGTCAATGACTAGAATAGAGCTGGGAATAGAGTCTCAAAGATTACCGTTAGTAACACACTACACGTCATGGATTCAAATCCTGTAAGTCACGCAAGGTCCCCTGCTCACGCCAGCACATGTCCAGGCCCTTTTGAAGTTTGTCAAAAGGGCCTGGATGATCTAGAGGAGTCATGATAGAAGGACATGTGATCATATGAGACCAAAATATAACTTTTTGGTATCTACTCCACTCACCGTGTTTGGAGGAAGAAGAAGGATGAGTACAACCCCAAGAAAACCATCCCAACCAAAAAGCATGGGGGTGGAAATATCATATTTGGGAGTGTTTTACTGCAAAAGAGACAGACCGAATGCACCATATTGAAGAGAAGATGGATTGGGACTTGTATCGCGAGATTTTGTACAACAACCTCCTTCCCTCATAAACAGCATAGAAGATGGGTCATGACTGGACAGCCAGGGCAACTAAGGAATGACTCCGTAAACATCATTTCAAGGTTCTTTAGTGGCCCAGACAGTTTTCAAACCTGAATCCAATGCAAAATCTTTGAAAGGAGCTGAAACTCAACGTAGCCCAGCGACAGTCCCAAATCTGAAAGATCTACAGAAGATCTGTATGCAAGTGGGCCAAAATCCGTGCTACAGTATATGCAAACTTGGTCAAGAACTACAGGAAACAACTGACCTCTGTAATTGCAAACAAAGGTTTCTGTATCAAATATTGAGTTCTGTTTTACTATTGTATCCAATACTTCTTTCATGCAATAAAATTCAAATTATTTATTGCAAAAATCATAGAATGTGATTTTCTGGATTTTTCTTTAGATTCTGTCTCTCACAGTTCAAGTGTACCTACAATAAAAATTACAGACCTCTCCATTCTTTGCAGGTGGGAAAACATCCTCACTGTACCAAATACTAATTTTTCCCACTGTATCTATACTTATTCTGATTCTGAACAGTAAACAAAGTTAGAGGTTGAAGTCAGATGTCATTTCAGTTTGTAAGCTAGATACAAAATACCGACATTTTATTTTATACTCATGAGCAATATGGTTACATAGAGGGCTGTGCCTAATTTGTTAGCCAATCACAAACTGTTATTTCTACTGTATGGAATTTAATATTAGATAACTAATACATTTTAAACATACCGTATTTGGGTGACCATCATAACTGACCAGTCATATCAAAGTCAAATATCAAAGTCAGTGTCAAAATCACATGCCAAGGTCAGATCACGTGTCAAGGTCAGATTCACATTTCAGAGTTAGGTATCAGGGTCAAATGTCACCATCAGGGGTCATTGTCAGGTATCAGAATCAGATGTCCATGTCATATGTCAGAATAAGGTGTCAATATCTGGTATCAGTAACATGAAATGGTCATGTATTAGAGTCAAATGTCATAGTCAGGGATCAGAGTCGGATATAAGAAATCTGGTGTAGACTTACATAAATACTATATGACATTTGACTCTGGCATACGAGGATGTCCTAAGGTGAAGACTGTGTAGCAGATACTGTCTTTTAACACTGCAGAAAACATTTTAGAGCTGAGGAAACATTACTCTGACACAACAATAAATGGAAATATTTTATGAACCACTTTACAAGATATACTGTAGCCGTACTTTTCTATTGTTAGGATCACTGTGTAAAAACCAAGCTGTTTACTTACTGTTCTTTTTGAAACCCCTAAAATGATTTGAAACTTTACGATTCCAGGTTGAACTGGAAATGGGTATTTGATTTACAGGTAGCATTTATGGCTGACAGCACTGTCATTACACATCTTTTATAGTAGTAATAATTTGAACCAAAAGTTTCAGCACAGAACTTCTATTCTGGAAAGCATATATTACAGGTTTGTTCAGATTTGTTGAATGTACTATTTATGATATGTACTGCAATGAATGAGATCATTGTAATTTTTTCAAAAAAAGATATAGATATAAAGAAATAGTTCATGTTTTCTTTACTAACAGAACCATATTTACAGTTCATACTGGTAACTAGGCATTCATTCTAAATATGGCCTCAATTAAAGTCACATGTACACCTGCTAATGTTTTCTGGTTTCCATGCAATGTTACTGATAATTGCCTGGTTTTCATGAAGGAGAAAATCAATAATGAAACTAGCATTTATCATAAATTGTAATACAATAAAAATATTTGTTAGTTAATCAGTGGCTCATTTGATACAAAAAAATTCCACTTTGCAAGGTCCCGATGCTCAGTGGGGTGTTCTGTGGAGGAACAGAGACCATACAAGGAGCAGACTGTATAATACCACTGTACAGTGATAAGATATTACCGTAAACCCATAATGCTACCATACCATGATTGTATAATACCACCATGCTATGATACAACCCTACTATAACCACTATGCTCTGATTACCACTAGGGATAGATGGATAAAAAAAACTTTTTGTACAGGGTGATATCAGATGGAGTATAAATCAAATAACAAGTATTGATATAATCACCAAAATATTTTCTAATATACCAGAGCAACCAAAATTTAACAACAATCAGTATGCTATCAATTAATGGCAAATATTACAATATAATACTGATGAAATGGTATAAAATAAATATACATCATACATTATATAGTCAAAACATATTGAAGTTTTATAATGTATATTATCCAGGACATAAATAGAGAAGCCTGGGCCCCATACCAAACTTTTGGATGGGGCAATTCCTGCCATACTCTCCCCCGACCACAAATATTTATCAGTAACTCTTAATAATAGTCATGCAGTTACTAGATAATGGAGCAAATACCTCACCATACATATCACCATCATACTGCTACCAAACAAATCCCACTATACCAAGACCAACATTACCAATAGCACTACTACATAAGGACCTGATTAAATCGCCAGAACACAACCACAAATTACAACCACATATTGACTGAATAAACCCCTACACTATTAATGAATAAAGATCAGTATAGAAAGACCAATATTACCGCCATATAGTGACCATATAGTGTTAGATACCAGTGTACACAGACTTTGCAGACTGTATGTTACTTCCATACAGTTACCATATAGTGGCAGATACCACTGGTACATATGCTCAGCAGACTGTATACAGTGAAATAAATAATTATTTGATCCATTGCTGATTTTGTAAGTTTGCCCACTGACAAAGACATGAACAGTCTATAATTTTAAGGGTAGGTTAATTTTAACATTGAGAAATAGAATATCCAAAATAACATCCAGAAAATCACGTTGTATAAATTATATAAATTTATTTGCATTTTGTTGAGAGAAATACTATAAGTATTTGATCCCTTACCAACCATTAAGAGTTCTGGCTCCTACAGACCTAATCAACTTGTTACCTCCATTAAAGACAGTTGTCTTAAATAGTCACCTTCATAAAAGACTGCTGTCCACAGACTCAATTAATCAGTCAGACTCTAACCTCCACAACATGGACAAGACCAAAGAGCTTTCTTGTCAGGGACAAGATCATAGACCTGCACAAAGCTGTAATGGGCTACAAAATTATAAGTAAGACTCTGGGTGAGAAGGAGACAACTGTTGGTGCAACAGTAGGAAAATGAAAGAAATACAAAATGACTGTCAATCGACATTGATCTGGGACACCAAGGCAGCTGGGGCCACAGTCACCAAGAAAACCATTGGTAACACACAGTGTCGGACTGGGGGGTCTGGGGCCCACAGGGGAGTTGATCTTGGGGGGCCCACCCTATTTACATGAAAATAATTAGGGCCCTCGGGACATAAATGCGGCCATTTTACAACATAATACAGTGTGCAAAACAGAACTGTAATGTGTAGTACAATATCAAGTTAGTCACACATTTGTCAGTCTAACATATCATAGCACCTCACCACCTTCTAAAATACACACCAGCAAGAAAGTAAAAGTCTAACTCCTAATCACAGGGTCAGGTGTTCCCTCACTCCTACAATCAGGAACACATGTACACTGCCACTATACTCGCACCGATATAACCTACCACACTGCTATATGAAGACCACATAGTGGTCCGACACCAGCTCAGGTCCCCATCACATTACATATAAAAAATAATCCCTGAAATCAGGGACTCCCCGGGATGTCTTATATGATGAGTGTTCTTCTCTCATGAGTTGTTCTTATTCCCTTTTCTTCTGCATCTGTTTCACACCGCCATGATGACTTGTCGCGGCGACCACTCATCCCTGCAGAAATTACACACAAATATCTTAGAATCCTTAATTTTCAAGCATCTCTTTACCTATTCCCACCTCTGTACAAACTACCCAGGGGTGGGAGAGTGGGTACAAGCCATAAATTAGAGGCCTAGTATCCTAAGGGGCTGGAAGATGGGGAGAGGAATAACCCCCTGGATATATAATACAAACTTATGGGCTGCTGCCCTCTCAATTATATTACCAGGTAGGTAGGCAAGACCCTAGGTAGGTAGGCAACTGGGCAAGGTCCGAGGTAACTAGATAGGCCCTATTTAGGTAGGTAGACTCTCGCTGAAAAAGTTGGTAGGCCATCCCCAGGTAGGTTGGTGGGTACCTAGCCACAGGTGGGTAGGTAAATAGCCCCCAGGTAGATAAGCAGGCCCCAGTTAGGAGAGTAGATAGGCTACAGGTAGTTTGGTGAACCCCAGTTAGGTAGGTAGGTAGGTAGGTGTTGGTGAGTCCCAATTAGTTAGGCTGTACGTAGGTGGTTTCCCCAGTTAGATAAGCTGTAGGTAGTTAGGGCCCCCTTTATATAAGCTGCAAGCGGTTAGGGACCCCCTTTAGGTAGAATACAGGCAGTTACGGGTCTCCTTTAGGTAGTATACAGACAGTTAGGGGTCTCCTTTAGGTAGTATACAGGCAGTTAGGGGCCTCCTTTAGGTAGTATATAGATAGTTAGGGGTCTCCTTTAGGTAGTATACAGGCAGTTAGGGGCCTCCTTTAGGAACTATACAGGCAGTTAAGGCCTCCTTTAGGTACTATACAGGCAGTTAGGGGGCTCCTTTAGGTAGTATACAGGCAGTTAGGGCTTCCCTTGAAAGTAGTATACAGGCAGTTAGGGCCTCCTTTAGGTACTATACAGGCAGTTAGGGGTCTCCTTTAAGTAGTATACAGGCAGTTAGGGTCCCTATAGGTAGTATACAGGTAGTTAGGGGCCTCCTTTAGCTAGTGTGCAGAATGTCAGCCCCCCTCCCCCCCTTTAGCTACTGTGGAGGTAGTCAGGGCCCCGTTTAGTATTTAGGTAGTCAGGGCCCCCCTTTAGGCAGCCAGGGCCCCCTTTAGTAGCCAGGGCCCCCTTTAGGTAGCCAGGGCCCCCTCTGGTACTCAGATCCCCCTTTAGGTAGCCAGGGCCCCCTTTAGGTAGCCAGGGCCCCCTTTAGTAGCCAGGGCCCCCTTTAGGTAGCCAGGGCCCCCTCTCCCCTGCCAGGGCCCCCTTTGGTAGCCACGGCCCCCATTGTAGTCAGGGCCCCCTTTCATTAGCCAGGGCCCCCTTTGTAGCCAGGGCCTCCTTTCATTAGCCAGGGCCCCCTTTGTAGTCAGGGCCCCCTTTGTAGCCAGGGCCCCCCTTTGTAGCCAGGGCTCCCTTTGTAGCTAGGGCCCCCTTGGTAGTCAGGGCCCCCGTTGTATTAGCCAGGGCCCCCTTTGTAGTCAGGGCCCCCTTTCATTAGCCCGGGCCCCCTTTGGTAGCCAGGGCCCCCTTTTGGTAGCCAGGTTCCCCTTTGTAGTCAGGGCCCCCTTTGTAGTAAGGGCCCCCTTTGGTAGCCAGGGCCCCCTTTGTGGTCAGGGACCCCTTTGTCGTCAGGGCCCCCTTTGTAGCCAGAGCCCCCTTTGTAGCCAGGGCCCCCTTTGTAGTCAGGGCCAATGTAGGTAGAGTAAAAAACAAACAAACAAAAAAACAAACAAACAGCCACTTACCTGGCTCCGGCGAGCTGCCTGCCAGGGCAATCAGCGGAGCCGAGCCCAGACGGCGCTCGGCTCCGCTGACACCGCGCAGCCCCGGGAGTTGGGGACATTAGTCCCCGGCTACCGGGCCTGGTCTCTGGGCGCTCGGGACGCAGGGCCCGAGAGTTCAGTGACTGGCTGCGCGGACGGGCACCGGGGAGCGGCGGCACTGCCTCCGGGGCCCACAGCGGCTCAGGGGGGCCCACCGGGGGATTCACCGATCCCCCGGCTTCCCAGTCCGAGCCTGGTAACACATTATGTTGTAATGGTTTAAAATCCTGCAGGGCCCGGAAGATCCCCCTGCTCAAGAAAGCACATGTGCAGGCCCGTCTGAAGTTTGCAATGAACACTTGGATGATTCTGCGAGTGATTGGGAGAAGATGCTGTGGTCAGATGAGACAAAAATTGAGCTCTTTGGCATTTAACTCAACTCGACGTGTTAGGAGGAAGAAAAATACTGCCTATGACCCAAAAACACCATCCCCACTGTCAAGTATGGAGGTGGAAACATTATGTTTCAGGGGTGTTTCTCTGCTAAGGGCACAGGACTACTTCACCGCATCAATGGGAGAATGGATGGAGCCATGTATCATAAAATCCTGAGGGACACCCTCCTTCCCTCCGCCAGGACAATAAAAATGGGAAACAAAAACATGACCCAAAACATACAGCCAATGCAACAAAGGAGTGGTTCAAAAAGAAGCACATTACGGTCATGGAGTGGCCTAGCCAGTCTCCAGACCTTAATCCCATAGAAAACTTATGGAGGGAGTTGAAGCTCCGAGTTGCAAATTGGCATAATTACTTCCTTCACTGTATTACCTCCATACAGAGACCATACAGTGGTAATTACTAGTGTTGAGCGAACTGTTTGAAAAAAAAGTTTGTTCGAGTTGAACTTTACGATTTTTTAGAACGCGAGCTGAACTTCTAAGTTCGTTCGACTAAATTGCGCATTCAACACATGCGTTTGCTGCACTATTTTTTACTCTTTCTACTTTTGTTTTCAGCTCCTTCCTCTACTTTTGGTACCATCCAAACAGTGCAGACAATAGAGAAGAGTCCAATAACGTCACCACTGAGAGTGTAGGGATCTCATTGACTGCTAAAATCACATGACCCTGTTCTATTTATTACACTGTATTTCCTGTTGAATGACATTTCCACTTCAATCTCTGTACTGAATACACTGCTTTCTGTGTCTGCATGCTTCAATACATGCAGGCACCCCATTTCTCAGCGATTTTAGACAGGAAAATCTGCTACTTAGATTAGTTAGAGAGAGGATGGGGGGACAGCCAGTTTAGTGAATTATACATAGAAATAGGGAGTTTTAAATTGCTGGCTGCATCTTCCCCATCTTCAGTCTGAGTGCCCACAATTTCATGTCTGCTGTTTTGGGAGTATATCTAGTGGAGAAGACATGGTTAGCACCGTTGCAAATTATAGGGATTTAACAACACTTGTGATTTGCTGTCTTGCTGTCAGGGTTATTCCATAAGACCCCATTTCACAGATATTCCATAGGAAAAAATTATATTTTTTATCCTATTTGCCAGTTACAAAGTATAGCGATTTAACAACACTCGTGATTTGCTGTCAGGGTTATTCCATAAGACCCCATTTCACAGATATTCCATAGAAAACATTCTATGTCTACTACTTTTTGTCAGTTGTCAATTTTAGGGATTTAACATCACTTGTGATTTTCTGTCAGGGTTCTTCCATAAGATCCCATTTCACAAATATTCCATAGAAAAAATTATATTTCTAATCCTATTTTCCAGTTGGAAAGTATAGGCATTTAAGAACACTTGTGATTTTCTGTCTTCCTGTCAGGGTTCTTCTATAAGGCCCCATTTCACAGGTATTCCATAGAAAAAATCCTATTTCTTATCCTATTTTCCAGTTGCAAATTATAGGGATTTAAGAACACTTGTGATTTGCTGTCTTGCTGTCAAGGTTATTCCATAAGATCCCATTTCACAGATATTACATAGAAAAAAATCTATTACTAATCCTATTTGCCAGTTGCAAAGTATAGGGATTTAAGAACACTTTGATTTGCTGTCTTGCAGTCAGGGTTATTCCATAAGACCCCATTTCACAGATATTCCATAGAAAAAAATCTATTACTAATCCTATTTGCCAGTTGCAAAGTATAGGGATTTAAGAACACTTTTGATTTGCTGTCTTGCAGTCAGGGTTATTCCATAAGACCCCATTTCACAGATATTCCATAGAAAAAAATCTGTTTGTAATCCTAAATTTTTCAACTTTTGGGGTTCTTGCCTTACGGACCATTACCCAATCTCCCATAGAAAGAAATGTATTTGAAATTGTGGTTTTTTTTGGCAGTTTTGGGGGTTCAGTAATTGTATAAGGCACCGTCTCCAAATCTTCTATACAAAGAAATGTATTTTAAATAGTGGTTGGTTGCTGAAAATGATATTGAGTGGGGAAAGGTTCATTTTTGGGGGGTGAAATACCTTTCAAATATACTGTGTTACTGTCATATAGATATATATCCAGGAAATAGAGTTCTCTCTCTTGCTAAATCTTACTCAACACCAAGAAGTGTAATATTGCCAGATTTTAAGTCCACATAACGCTGAAATATACCAGTGCGTTATTGTGTTCCACATATACAATGGGGAAAAAAAGTATTTAGTCAGCCAGCAATTGTGAAAGTTCTCCCACTTAAAAGATGAAAGAGGCCTGTAATTGATATAATAGGTAGACCTCAACTCTGAGAGACAAAATGAGAAAACAAATCCCGATAATCACATTGTCTGATTTGGAAATAATTTATTTGGCAATTATGGTGGAAAATAAGCATTTGGTCAATAACAAAAGTTCATCTCAATGCTTATATATCCTTTGTTGGCAATGACAGAGGTCAAATGTTTTCTGTAAGTCTTCACAAGGTTGGCACACACTGTTGCTGGTATGTTGGCCCATTTCCTCCAAACAAAGTAAGGGATGTACCAGTGGGGTTTTTTTTCACAGTGCATGCTGCAGCTATTTGCCATACTACTGCTGCCACGTTGCTGACGTTGTTCCACCATAACATTAGAATATGAAGACACAAAAGATGTCTCGAGTTGGTCAATGAGCGCTGTCTCAAAATCCTGCATTCTACTGTCAATTTCTGTGGGGGGAAGGAAATTGCTCACTTTTGTCTTGTAACGGGGATCAAGGAAGGTGGTCACCCAGTAATTGCTGTTCTTTTTTTAATAGTTTTTTTAAGAGGGATATCCAACACCAGGGATTTCTTTTTTTATCAGGTTTGAAAAATTATATGCAAGACAATATAGGTACAGAGAACAGTTAAAAATGTTAAGACAAATTAAAAAATGTCACCCAAATTTATAGGACACTGGGCTTTGTCATCCCCATGCCATGTCAGTGATCGGCAAAGTAAGATAGCATAAAATAAAAAATTTTATTTTACGCTTTTTAAATGTTTGTCAGAAAAAAAAAGGGGCTTGCGCCCTCTCCCTTCACTCAGGTTAGCCCTATTGCAATTCCTAGACAACTGACAACTGCATGTAATGGGCATAGCATTCCAAACTACTTAATGCAATTTAAAAAGCTCAAAGACATGGTGGGATACCCTCCTATTTTAAAAATGTGTTATCTAGAATTAAACTACTAAAAAAAAACTTACATTACAAAATAGCTGATAAAAATATTCCTCTGAATAGTATAAGGGAGGTACAGAAACAACCGATAAAAGACTTGAACAGATGTAAGTTATTCAGATTTGGATTCCTTGTCTCCTCCATCGGATGCTGGGGCCTCATCACTTTTTGTCTCTCCGTTTTCGGATGGCAGATCTTCCTTACTTTCTTCTTTGTTAGCTTCTTCAGTCTGTTTACCCTTCGCTCCTTTCTATGCCTTTGCTGAAACATTTTTGTCCATAGACTTTTCCTTTACTGCTGCCTTTTCCTTTTTTGGCTTTGGTTTGGCTTTTGGTGGAGCTGGTTTAGCTGACAACCATGCCAACCTTCTCTTGGGCTCATCCTTGACATCACCAGCATCAACAACATTGACCTTTCTCTTAGGCATGGTTTTGGGCTTGCAGTGGTACTGGAAATTATTTTTTTTTTAAAATCCTGAGTAGTCTCCAGCGAAGCTGGGTGTCAGTGCTGAAATTCCTTACCTCCGGCAGATGGAGTCCTCACAAAGAACTAGCTCACTGCTCTGTGTCTGCAAGTGGTTAAAATGCCACAGCCAAGAGAACTAGTTCAAACCGGATAGGATACCTCCACCTCTTTATCTTGCTGTTCATGTTTATTGCCTTGATGCATGGATCATATTGCAGGCAATGTAGCATCCAAACACTCATGTGTGAGATGCTGCCCAAGCCTCAGGGTCAAGAGGCAAGGAATCTTACTCCTCTTCCTCCTACTCCTGTAATCTGTGCCAATCTCTTACCAATGAAGGGTAATCAGTACCAGTGGTGTCTACCCCTGCCTCATCATCCTTTTCCATCTCCTCATCCTGATCATCACCAAAGCCCTGGCTAGTTTCATGTGCTCTTCTTTGTGAGCTGAACTGCCATCATGCACCCGCCTTCGAAACACCACCTGAAGAAGACCTTAACAATTGCGAAACAGTCGGGCCATCTACATCTACATTCTCTGGCGAGTAAGGCTCTGTGTCCGCCTCCTCCTCCTCCTCCATCATTGGTGGGACCTGCTGCCGCAGAGTGCCTAATGCATGTTCCAGTAAAAAATATAACCACAACAGTCATGCTGACAATGACATCGTCCTGACTGACCATTTTGGTGGCCTCTTCTAAATTGCCAAGGATGGTGCAGAGATCCTTCACCTGTCTCCACTCTCTATGGGTCAGGACTAGGGATGAGCGATTATAATCGACAAAGTTGAAATTGGCACGATTTTTAGGTTGATCGGAAATTTCCGATCACACAATATTTTAGGTGACAATCTGCAGAAAATCTATTACTATCGCGCCATTTTCGGCACTTCCTGTCATTTTGGCGGCCAGCAAATCAGCTTAGAGTATAGAGCAGGGTGAGCTGGGTGTGCGATGTCATGACTGTGATGTGTATGGTTGTCATTGGCTGGAAAAATCACAAGACCTTGTTTTGCATAGAACAGCGTTTCCTGTTCAGTATCAGTGTTTCAGTGTCTCTCACTAGAGCAAGACGTGTGCTACGTGTCTCTCAATACAACTCAGCTCAGAGACACAGCTCTTAATTCAAACAGACAACTATGCTTTTAGCTGTGAACATTAGAATATAGGTAGATTAGAGAATTTCAGTTCTTAGTTAGACAGAAACTTTTAAAGAAGCACTTAGAGCTGTACAGCCGCGGGGGTGGGGGTGTGGGCGGACGGACAGACAGGCTGGCTTTGGAATGGAGGGTGTATATAGTGCAGCCCAGACTCTGCTTTGAACCTGCATTGAAATGGCATATTTTTTTTAGCACTTTTTGGCCAGTACATCTCGCACCTGAGGTGAAATTGTACCTTTTATTTTGTGTATCCCAGTTTTTTTCAAAGAGCCACCTTGTAGTTAAATTTGGATACAGAAATTTTCTAGTAACTGCTGGTGTATTTCATTGGTGCAAAAACCACCTTTTCTTATCCGTATAACTTTTAAAAAGCTGTATTTCACTTTGGTGCAGCCCAGTTTTGTTCAAAGAGCCACCATGTACTTACATTAGGATGCAGAAATTTTCTAGTAACTGCTGGTGTATTTCATTGGTGCAAAAATCACCTTTTCTTATCCGTATAACTTTTAAATAGCTGTATTTCACTTTGGTGCAGCCCAGTTTTGTTCAAAGAGCCACCTTGTACTTACATTAGGATACAGAAATTTTCTAGTAACTGCTGGTGTATTTCATTGGTGCAAAAACCACCTTTTCTTATCCATATAACTTTTAAATAGCTGTATTTCACTTTGGTGCAGCCCAGTTTTGTTCAAAGAGCCACCATGTACTTACATTAGGATACAGAAATTTTCTAGTAACTGTTGGTGTATTTCATTGGTGCAAAATCCACTCTTCTTATACGTATAACTTTTAAATAGCTGTATTTCACTTTGGTGCAGCCCAGTTTTGTTCAAAGAGCCACCTTGTACTTAAATTAGGATACAGAAATTTTCTAGTAACTGTTGGTGTATTTCATTGGTGAAAAAAACACCTTTTGTTATCCGTATAACTTTTAAATAGCTGTATTTCACTTTGGTGCAGCCCAGTTTTGTTTAAAGAGCCACCTTGTACTTACATTAGGATAAAGAAATTTTCTAGTAACTGTTGGTGTATTTCATTGGTGCAAAAACCACATTTTGTTATCCGTATAACTTTTTTTTTTTGATCAACTGTGTTTTTATTGAAAACAGTTTTATAGATATAAAACAATAGAATACAGTGCCAGTGAACCAGCAAATGAGACATTCAGTAAAAGTACAATGAGAAACATCCATGGCATTGTTAAACTGTTGTATAGTAAAACATGTAGTTCACTGAGTTACAGCATTGAGAATTGGCATGCAATGAAAACATCATGTATTCTGAATCTATATTAAAACTTTTAGAAGCAACAAAAATGAGTTTCAACCTATTTTCCTTCTTAAAGGCGTAAGAAAAGGAGAACAAAGAACATAACCCACAAGACAGGACACAGGAGGGAAGGAGGGAAAGGCAGAGAAAGTTATAGTAAAGATACGAGCAGTGTCTATAGAAAGGTGTCAATCAGTCATGATTGAGAAGGCCTTTTAGGGTTTTCAACTCAAAGGCCTTTTACGCATCCCATTGAGACCAGACCTCATAAAAGAAATCTAAGGTGTTGTTGTTAAAAACAAAGGGCGGTTAAATCCCTCCAAAAGACTAAATATCCTTTTAGTCTATGGACTAAGTCCAGGAAGGAGGGGGAATCACGCCTCTTCCAAAAAAGGGAGACCAGACATCTCCCTGCAGTGAGAATGTGTAAGACCATTTTTAATGTATGTTTTTTAACTGGGGTACTTGTAAGGTTTAGTAGATAGAATAGAGGGTCAAAGGACGCCATCAGTCCCGTAATATCTGTAATGAGATGTTTCACTGACTTCCACAGGACCCGGATCCTGGGGCACTCCCAAAAAATATGGAAAATGTGATCAGGAACTGAATGGCATCTCCAGCAAGTATCCGGGATAAGCGGATTCAATTTGTGTAGAAAAGAAGGGGTATGGTACCACATTAGTAGTATCTTATACTGATTTTCTCTGTACAGGTTACATCTCGAAGTTTGGGCTGCTCTCTTCCAAATTATATGCCATTCATCTTCAGTTATATCCCTCTGGACAAAGGCCTCCCAATTTGCCATGTAACCGTGTTTACTGGGGTTAACTGTGTTTGGGCTAGAGAGAATTGAATATATAGCTGAGATTAAGCCTCTGGTTGAGCCATTCTGTCTGCAGATTGATTCAAATTGCGTAGGCTGAGAAACCGTAAGGGCACCTAAAGCCGTGTGTAAGAAGTGCACAATCTGTATATATGAGAATCTACATGATTCTGGTAGGGAAAATCTAGCTTTCAATCTATCGACTGCATGAGTCGACCAGAGGACTGTTCCACCAAGTCTGCGGCCTGAAAGAGTTTGTTGTCAAACCACACCTTCATAGCAAGGTTGTTCATACCCCCTGGGAAGGCAGGGTTGAACAGAAAGGAGGTCAGACCCGATGAGGGGGAACAAAGATTGTAATCCTTTGCACATTTTTTCTAGACCTCTCTCGTCACCAAAATAGGACCCAACAAAGATCCAGCTGGTGGGGCCGAGGGGGCATTCCATAGAAAAGAGTTTGGGTGCATTGGGGCAATCCACAGCTTTTCCAGTTCAACCCATCTAGCGTAGGCAAACAAAGATGACCAGGCTGGGATGCGGCGTAACTGAGTTGCCCAATAGTATTTCAGTATGTCTGGGACTCTGAGTCCTCCCCTCTCCTTTTTTGCCATGAGGATAGATTTTCTAATACGGTGTCTACCATAGGCCCAAATAAATTTAAATATAGATGCCTGTAAGGCTTTTAAGTCCCGTACTGGGACCGGGATGGGGAGTGTTTCAAAGAGATATAATATTTTAGGGAGGATAGTCATTTTGATTGCAGAGATTCGTCCAAACAAGACAGGGTAAAAACCTCTCCATTTCTGCAGGCATGCACGAATGCCCGTATATAGTTTGGGAAAGTTTTGGCCATAGAGGGGAAAAAAAGTTCTTAGTCAAATTTACTCCTATATTTTACAGAAAGATGTCTTCCAATTATAGTGATAGTTAGCTTGTAAAGAATCTATTCTGCTTGCCCTAAATTTATAGGGAGAGCTTCATTTTTCTAGTATTGATCTTATCCCTAGATATCTTGAAAAACACGTAGGAGGGGGTGTAAAATTCGGCAATGTTGATTGCAAAGAAGTGAGCAACAGGAGTATATCATCAGCAAACAGTGATAATTTATACTCTATATTATTGAATAGTCACTGCTTTTATATCTGGGTTGAGGCATATGGCTTGAGGCCAAGGGCTACTACACACAATACAAATAATAAATTTGGGGGTAGGGGACAAACCTTGTCTTGTACCGTTGGTTAGATTAAAATTTAAAGGGGGAGGTCGCATGGGAAATTTAATGGGGGCTGTAGGAGTAGAGTATAAAACCTTCAAACCTTCTACAAAAGGTTTGTGAAGCCAAATCTACTAAGCTTTCCATCATTTACGTCTAGAAGAACCAGACCGGAAGAATCTAATTTATTAAGAGCATCTATAAGGCCGATCGCCCCGCCTCGTATTATCACCTCCTTGACGACAAGGACAAACCCACCTGGTCTTATTGCACCAGTCGGGGGAGCCATATTGCTAATTCGGATCAGCTAAAATTTTTAGTAAATATTTTTAAGTCCGTATTTAGCAAGGCGATCGGCCTAAGTTAGCTGCCCTTTCCCTAGGGCCCTGTCTGGTTTGGGTATAAGGGTAATGTATGAATGTAAAAGCTAAACTGGGACTGAGGGAAACCACCCAGTATAGAGTTTGGGGATTTGCATTGGAAAAGGGGCAAATTGGGCGCAAACACCCTGGTAGTATAAAATTTGCCCCAGGAGACTTCCTGTTTTTCAAATTTTTTAGCACCCCCTCTAGCTCTTCTTGCTCAATAGGTGCATTGAGGGCCTCTCTAGCTTTTGAGGAAAGTGTGGGGAGGTTGCAATTAGCAAAGAATTGTTGAAAAACCTGTTCCCTATCACTTGGAGAAGATGGTAGGGTTTCAGGGAGATTGTATAGTTTGGAAAAATATGCATGGAACAATTAAGCTACTTTCTCTGGGTCATGTGTAATCTGCCCCGTTCCCGATTTTAAAGCGTGCGGCTGTCTCCGGATTGCGTCATCTCTGAGTTGCTTTGCCAACAGTGAATGTGCCCTGTTCCCTTTTTCATAGTATCTCTGTCTAGAGAATACCAGGAGTTTTTCTGTCTTCCCAATCGCCAAGGCTTTAAGCTGTGATCATAAATCTAATATCTTTCTCAGTTTGGCCTTGGTCGGGTGAGCACCCAGAGATGACTCCAACCTCGTTAATTGAGATTGCACCTGCTGCGACTGTAGTCAGTCGTTTCGCTTCAGCCTTGAGCCAATTGCGATACAAGTGCCCCGGATTATGGCCTTATGGGCTTCCCAAAGAGTAATCGGGGACGGGACAGAGCCCACATTATTAGCAAAGTAGTCTTCTATTTGTTTCCTAATTTGTTCTCTGGTACAGGGATTCTTAACTAGACTCTCATTAAGTCTCCAGTGGCACCTGCGGATATAATTGTAATCAGAACGCAGGGTCATTGAGATGGGCGCGTGATCTGACCAAGAGATATGGCCAATTTCTGCTGTAGCTAAACGTCTGAGAGTAGGGATATTCCCCAGGAAAAGGTCAATTCTAGAATGTGAGTAATGTGGGTGGGAAAAAAAAGTATGGCTGCGTTTTGTGGGGTGAGCAATCCTCCATAGGTCAAATAGCCCAAATCGTCTGATCAACTTTCGAAACTCTCTGGAAAGATTAGCCTGGGTAGGGTCAGGGGGTGTCCGTCATATGTGAAGTCTATCCATCCTTCCGAGAATGCCAAATTGAAGCTCCTACCAGTAGTAGCATAGAAAGGACGACCTCTGGAGCTTGAGGAGGACTCGTTTTAAAAATCTTAACTGTGATTGGTTTGTGGCATATATGTTACATACGGTTAGAGGAGACCCTAAATATGAACCGTGCAAAATAATGTATCTACCCTGCTCATCTATAATGGAGCTAGAAACTTGGACCGGAAATGTAGCAGAAATCATAATAGCCACCCCCGCTTTTTTTTTATCCTGAGAGGCAATGTAAGAGAGATGGTATTGATTTTTAAAAAAATTAAGGTTACCCGATTTGTTGAAGTGGGTTTCTTGTAAAAATACAATTTCAGCTTTACTATTTTTAAGCTCAGTGAATAGGAGTCTACGCTTCTGTACCGAGTTGAGGCCTTTTACATTTATGGATATTAGTTTAACCATTGTAAAAATGGAATGGAGATCCCGCAACCGCTGTCTGACCCTCAAGACAATTAAGACAACTGCTCGTTGGGGATTTAGGGGAGGGAGGTACAATAGGAATGGGGGGAGACACAACAAGATGAACTCAAAGGCTCCTGTAAAGCCCTACCATGTCGGTAGAAACCAGAGTCCTGACTCTGGGCAGGGGAGAACTGAGCACGAGTTGGGGACATGTTTCTTTGTATGATAGGATCTGCAGTGTGCAGCCTACCCATTGTGCCCATCCCCTATGTGGGGTTACACGTGAGCCTGAAAATAAACACCAACCAGTGGCCTAACGAGACCAATACAGCTAAAGAAGAGTGACATATACTTGCACCCAACTCTGGCGGGAGGGCGGAGGCCGCGGAGGGAGTGAGGGGATTGGGTAGGAAGGGGTGGGGGAAGGGGGAGAGGAAGAAGGGAGAGAAAAAAAAAGAAAAAGGGAAGATGGGGAGGGGGGGATAAACCGGCTCCACCTCCTCAGCCCCCCACGCAGGGTCGGACGCAAAAATGTTCTACAAGGGGCTGCTTATAAAGAGAAATTTCAAATACTTATGTAATAATCCTGGCTAAACAGATCGCATGAGAAAGGCATAATATAAAATCCAATGGCCATTTATGACCATTAACATCATAGCAACAATACAAAGATCTTATCTGTAGAGGGAAGACCCAGACAACTTTAGGGTCAGATCTTCACAGAATCAGAGGAACATCTCTAACATTCTGCGATGACTTTCCGTCTGCACCAACTTGGAAAATAGTAGTCAGCGCCATCAGGTAGAGGGGTGAAGCCCTGAACGCGTGGAAGATCTTCTAGAGTTCTTCAGTGTTGGACCTTTCTTTTTGGTAGTAGGAGGAGATTTCCAAACGGCTGACAGCGCTTGAGGGGGAGCTTCAAGTTCCCAATTCGGCAAGTCTGGAATAGGGACATCCAGCGTGGAGCAGAAACGACGTAGGTCATCATGAGATTTCAATGATGCGGATTTGCCGTTTCTAGAGGCAGTCATTTATATTTGATGTTGTTTTGCTTCAATTCCTCTAGCAGGGGTCTTAGACATCTTCTTTTATATAGAGTGATCCAAGACAGATCTTGGAAAATTTGAAGTTGAGCTCCCTCATACTCATTCACTCGTTGGGACCAGGCTGACTTCATTATGCATTCTTTTAATTGAAATTCGTGAAGGCAGCATATTACATCTCTAGGGACAGTAGACGAAGTTTTGAGTCGGAGTGCAAGGTGGGCCCAATCCAGTTTAATCACATATGTGTCTGGTTCTCCTAAGATTGAGTTGAAAATGGAGGAGAGAACTGCTTGTAGATCTTCGGACTCTTTGGGTTCAGAGAGACTTCTAACCCTTATATTGCATCTCCTTCCTCTATTTTCCAAATCCTCTAGATGTTTGGTTGTCTCCCTGAGGGCAGTGGTTTGCAGGGAGATATGGGACTGTAAGTCCGAGACATAATGTCGAGTAGCGTCGTGTGCCTCCTCCAGGTCATCCATTCTGCCAGCGACACTTTTTAGGTCTGAGCGGAGTACTGCAATATCTGTTTTCCATGTGTCTCTAAGTTCCGTCAGTAAGGATTTAAGATCACGTTTGGTAGGAAAGTGGCGTAGGTACCCTCGGATATCAGACGGCGGGGGCGATTTTGCCCGGGTTCTATCTGTAGCCTCCAACAGGGACTCTGAAGAGCAAGCCCACTCTGCCGCCCTTAGGTGTTGGGAGCCAGAAGGGGATTCTGCATCCATCTTCTGCATACTATCTTCTACAGGATCCGACCAGGAGGAGGGTTTATGGCCTCCCAATACTGGATTCTTTTTTTGGTTGCCCGGAGTACGTTTTTTTTGAAGAGTTCTTTATCTAGGCATTTGGCCCTTCGTGTTACCCACTACAAAACCAAAATGATACAGCATAAATGGGCACTATCTGCCATTTGGGGTAAAACGGGGGCCCCAAAAAAAGCGGCTCCCCTTTAAAAGAAAAGAAAAATTCACTAATGCGTGTTTTAAAAAACCCCTTTTAAAACCCCTATCCCCCCCCCGTTTTTTCCCCCTACAATTTAGGGTTTTATCAGGGGGTTTAAAATTTCTTTTCCTTTTGGGAAAAAAAAAATACGCTATAAACAACGCATATATCACAAACAAGTACTTTTAAAATTAGAAAATTACTGAACTTAGTCAAGTGGCGCCCGGTATAAAAGACGAAAAATTTTTGCAGCACCTCTAGTAAACCCGGGAAAACCCCGAAAAGAGGGG
Organism: Phyllomedusa bahiana; assembly: GCA_025379985.1. Lineage (NCBI taxonomy): Eukaryota > Metazoa > Chordata > Amphibia > Anura > Hylidae > Phyllomedusa > Phyllomedusa bahiana. Next base: position 60,740 of record JAODAL010023751.1, read on the forward strand.
TCAGAGCAATATTGTCTCTGCCTCCCTTTTTTATGTCTTTAATGGCCCCCCCAAAAATGTATTAAAAAAAAATTAACCCCGTTTTTTACACGGGAAACAATAACACTGCATGCTCGCTTCCAGGGTTCCCGGGCCCATTGCTATTTTTTTTGCTAAAGGTTTGTACCGGGGGTTCCGGGTATTTAACTGCGCCCTGTCCGGAAGTAAAACCCCCCTCCTTCCGGTTTAAAAAGCCCCCGGGAATGACACCGCGCATATGCTGAAAAGGCCGGGGCCCGAACCCAAAGCGGGGCCTGGCAAATTTACAACAAAGCACCCCCGCATTTCCCAAAGGGCAGTTTATTGGGGTTGTCGCCATATCCCATAAAAAGAAGATTTCGCTATGCCCTAACCACATACATCGACTAACCCGTCCCCAGTGTCCAAACCCCAGCCCAAAGAACCCTTTCTACCAACACCAAAAACATCTACCTTAATATAAAATAAAAAAACAATGGGGGGCGGGGCATAAATTAATTTACTTTCCCGACAAATTTTAATAGCAAAAAAAACGTGCAAAAAAAACATGGGCTTAAAAAAAGGGGGGCCAAAAAAAAAAAAAACGTTTTTGGGGGACAAAAATTTATTGTCCCTCAGCCCCACTTGGGGTTTTCAAACTGTAAGTAATCAATTTAATATAATGAAAAATTGAAAAAAATGACACTGATACATGTTCATTGGGAAAACTTAAAAAAGGAAATCCCCTGTGGGCCCTAAAGGAGATGCGGCAGGGGAAAGCGGAAGGGTTACAAAGGGCCCCCCTTGAAGGCCTAATTTTTAAAAACAACCAAAATTGCCAAATTTTATTTAGGCCCTTTTTGGGTTTTGGAAAAGAGTCCCTACGGAAAAAAAATTGGGGCCCCCTTACCAGGATTCGCTATTCCCCTTTCCCCCCTCTGGGGGACGGTCTCACAAATTCCCAAAAAAAAAAAAAACGCAGAGAAATTTTTCCCTTCCCATTATGATTTCCCAAAACAAAAGTCGAGCCACTGATTTTCTTTCTAAATTTTTTTTATCCCCAAATGTTTCACCCCCTTTCTCTTGAATATTCTCCTTGTTTTTCCAAAAATAATTTAGTGGGGCAGGGGCATGTACAAAATGTAAAAATACTCCTTTTCCCTGTTACAATTTGGGAAAAATCAAGAAAAAAAAAATTGCTTTCCCCCTTTGGGCACTTTTAAAAGTTTTTGTTTGTTGTATGTATGGACAGGGTACACATCTTGCCCACCCTTTGG
>JAODAL010023752.1:0-62009 GCA_025379985.1 Phyllomedusa bahiana
TCATATAGCCAGGGCAGGGTATAGATAGCCAGGGCAGGGCATCATATAGCCAAGGGCAGAGTATAGGTAGCCAGGGCAGGGGTATAGGTAGCCGGGCAGGGTACCATATAGCCAGGGCATCATATAGGTAGCCAGGGCAGGGCTGTATATAGGTAGCCAGGGCAGGGCTTTATTATAGGTAGCCAGGGCAGGGCAATTATAGGCAGCCAGGGACAGTAAAAAGTTAAAAAAAAAAAGTAATACTCACCCGGACACCCGCTGCCCCCTCCTCTTCACTCTGGAGCCGGTGGCCGATCACTGCGGAGAGCGGGGCCGCGGAGCAGGCGCGCGATGATGTCATCGCATCGCACGCCTGCCTCGCGGCCTCCTGGGAGCAGAGCAGACGGGATCAGTAGATCCCAGATGCTCAGCCTCGGCTGCTGCTTGCACCGCGTGGTGCAGGCGGCGGCGGTGTTTTTGGCTGCATGGCTGGGTCAGTGACCCGGCCGTGCAGCCATGTGGTGAGGGGGGCCTGTCAGCCCCCTGCCACAGGGGTCCGGTCGCTGATGCGACCATTGCGGCCCCTGTAGTGCGCCACAGACCGGTGCCGGCACTCGGGGCCCGCCGGGGGGGGGGGAACACCGTCCTCCACGGCGGGCGATCCGAGCCAGCCTTGCGTCCCGGATGCCAGCGGCCCACCGGGCAAATGCCCGGTTTGCCCTATGGTCAGTCCAGGCCTGGTTTGCAGCATCCTTTGTGGAGTCCATCAAAATGACATAAATAACATGTCATAAATTACTAAGGGAATCCTGGGACCTTAGCTTCACTGAGAGACCTGGTCATAAATGTCTATAGAAGTCTATGGAGAGGGGAGGGGTGGAAAGACAGAGATGGTGTTGGTTATGTAATGACTGTTCTATCTCACCTCAATGCTTGACAATTCTCACTGCTGTCAAATATCCTTCACTTTGCTGCTTGTTTGGGACCATGGATGGACTGCCAACAGTAAATGACTACACAGTGAAAAATGACCTTTGAGGTCAAAAATGCATAAGCGTATTGTATGCTGTTACTAGACTGGCTTCATTTTAATGGATTGAACTAAAAGTACATTTTACTGTATAATCAGCTGAAAATATCAGCTGGTATCAGCTGGAAATATAAGGAGTTCCATGTGCCATGCTTGAGAGCTGAAAAAACTTAAACTGGTTGTCTCACCATAAACGTTGTTGATATATTGATAGGTTATGACATCAAAGTCTGAAAGTGTAGATCCCATCTTTGGAACCCACACCTATCTTGGGAAAGAGCCTCTGAAAATGTTGGCTCTGAAAGGAGAACCAATGATGCTTGCGTACAACTATCCATTCATTCTATGGGAGTTCTAAGTACAGCATAACATGGCACTTGTCTTTACTCAGAACTCCCATAGAACAGAATGGAAAGTAATGTGCAAGCGCGATTGGCTCTCCATTCAGAGCCAACACTTTCGATGGCCTGTTCCTGAGATAGGTGAGGGTTCGAGAGTTGGTATATGCTATCAAAGTCTATGGTGAGAACATCTCTTTAAACATGTTTTACATTTTTATATGGTGGCTGGGCTCCTTGCTCCTTTTCCCACCATCCTATGGCACATTCTCTGACCATACTAAAACAATACCACTGAAGAAAAGAAAAAAACAGGCTGTATCCGATCTGATGGCTAAGACTAACTTCTTTAACCCCTTAACTCCCAGGCCTGAAAAGTAGTTAATGACCAGGACGTTTTTTTAGTTTTTGCCTCCTTGCGTTTTAACAGTTGTAACTTTTTTATTTTGTCAATGACACAGTTGGATTTAGGTCTCTTTTATTCGAGACAAGTTGTACTTTATTGTGAATAGTTTAAGTTCACTTATAAATAATTGCAGAATTTTTTTAAAAAAAATTGCAATTTTTTTTACATTTTTTTTTTTACCGTTCATATTTCACACGTAATAACTTTTTAGATTAATTCTACAGGTTATTATGGTCATATGGATACCTAATATGTGTAGGTTTTTTGTGTGTGTAATTTCTGCATAATTTTTTATTAAATATTTATTTTTATTTATTATTTATTTTTTTATTTTTTTAACTTTTTTTTTTTTAAATCCCATGAAGGGATTTAATCCCATGTTTTACATTTTTTTAAAATAATTTTTTACACTTAGTAATGTATTAGCATATTCATATATGCTAATACATTAAAATCTGTGTCGTCAGACACAGGCAAGTGTTTCAGGACAGCACACAGGGCCCCTGGTCCTGATCACTGGCTTGTTAACTCAGACAGCTCTGGGCTACTCTAGGTCCCCAGGCCTGACTGTGCAGCGTTCCCCGTGCTCTGTCGGGTCACGGGTGTTCCGATCACCCGACAGAAGCAGGGGAAACCCTTTGATTGCGTGCGGTAACCGCCGCAATCAATGGGTAAAAAAGCATCGGGAGGTGCGAGGTTTTCCTCGCACCCCGGTGCTCGCCAGGACATGCTCTTGAATCGGGTCTGTGTAGTACAGCCCTGATCCCAGAGCAGTTGCGGCGCCGGGCGCCGAAAACCTCGAAGTCTACAGCGATGCCAAAGGACGTCGCTGTAGACGAACGACCCGCACCAGCTGACGCCAAAAGTCAGTGGGCGGTTGTTAAGGGGTTAAACAGACTGAGAAGAGGTTAGTGCCACCACCATTGCTCATTAAAACAATGAGGCTGTGAACAACTTTGCTTAAAGCGAAAACTGTGGCAATATTTGTAATCATTTGAGGCCCCTTACTTCCATCCAGGAGATGCCCGTCTGGGTGATGTTAAAGTTCTACCCATCAGACTGTATGTAATGCTGGGTTCACACTGTGTATAGTGGTGCGTACATGTGCACAGGGCTGCCAATAGGAATTTTGGGGCCCCAAACCACCAAAGTGCCTGGGCCCCCTTCCCCTGTCCCGCCCAAAACACGCCCCTTCCCGGGCACCACCCCAAACATGCCCCTCCCAGGCAACACCCATTCACTGCTGTAGCCCCTCCCCATTTCACGTCCTTATTAGCATTTCCTAGTTTGGAAAATATAACTTGTTTTGGCCAAAAGATTTTGAAGCCTGCCACCACATCAAGTTGACTTCTTTTTGGCTAGGGCCCTACACTACTCTATTCTACTCTACCTTTCCTAAATATTTTATAATTAGCTAATAAAAGACCAGAAGACTACATATCCATATAATTAAAGGGTAAAAGTATTCTATAAACCTCACACTACTATCTCTCAGTTTGTGCATAGAGGTATTCCAAGAGTTCAAAAATAAGAAAAACTGTCAAAGAAAAGCGTAACTCACCCCTATAGCTGCTTTTGCTTGCAACACTACTGCTGAATCCCCCTCTAGTGCACAGAAAGACATAACGTACACAAGTTCACTGACTGAGTCTATGGTAAACAAGATCTGTAAACAAATAAGATTTTGTTGTTGAATCAATGGTGCCCTTTAATGTACGTGGGAATGTATTCCTCTGTATTCTACAGGTTGATCCGCATTCCACCAAATACCAAACATTAGGGGATTTCCTTTATGTTATTCGGTACCATAAAAAAATTCCAAACTTTACTATTTTTGAAATTGCGCCATTTTGTTGCGGCAATAACTTTTTTTGAACTAACACTACAGACCAGAGAGAAGCGGCATTTTTTGTGGGCTGAATGCGTACTTTTTATTGCTACTAGTTTGGAATACATGACACTTTTTTGATCAATTTGATTCAAATTTTTAGACGAAATATGGGGAATTATTTTATTTATCTTATTTGTAAAAATTTGTAAGGGTAATGTTCAAATGGCGTCTTGTGCCTCCGTAAGAACATACACTTTCTGATGTCCTCCTCTGGGTTCGTCTGAACGGACCTAGAAACGCAACCTAACAATTACAGTGAATTTTATCACTGCCGTCAACGAGGACAGGACAGTGGCATGCACATGAACCCCCACCCCTGTATGTATGTAGAACGTCTGTGGCTCGTCTTTCGGATGCGATCAAAAATGGCATGTGACAGGCGAGATGCCAAACACTGCAGCGGCGAACCTCAAGTGAACGCCGCTGTGTGGTCTGTCATATTTGCCGGAAGGGATAAAGTCACTGCTAATTGTTTAGATCCGTCTCTGGGTCCGTCCTGATGCACCCAGAGAACGCAACAGAAAGCGGATGTTTCAAACGATTGCAATGATCCATGTGAAAAACCCTAATACATTTTATTTTTGTTTACACTTTTACGTTTTTTTTTTTTACATTCACTTTGAGTCCACCTTGCAGGCCGCCTCAACTGCGCCGCTCCAGCATGTTGGGAAACTACAACATCCATCTTGCATGTATAATCTACAACAGTGGGCATGATGGGAGTTGTAGTTTCCCAACAGCTGGAGGGTCGCAGTTTGATGATGCCTGCATGCGTGTGTGTGTGTTTGTGTGTGAGAGAGGACCCCCTCCTCAACCCTGGCCGTGTAGGGGCTGGAGAGGGCCCCCTTCTAATCCCCAGGCCGTGGGGGGGCTGGAGAGGGCCCCCTTCTAACCCCCAGGCCGTGTGGACAGGAGAGGCCCCCTCCTCAACATTTGGTTGGCTGGACGGTGTGGGGCTGGAGAGGGCCCCCTTCTAACACCCAGGCCGTGTGGGGGCTTGAGAGGGCCCCCTCCTCACCTCTGGCCGTGTGGGTGTTTGTGAGTGACAGAGTTTCCCCTCCTCTCCCCTGGCCATGTATGTGAGTGAGAGAGGGCCCACACACAGGGCCCGGGGGAGGAGGGGCAACAGCAGAAACAGAATACAGATTTACAGAGAAGATCATATCTGCTAAACCAAGTGACTGAGGTAATGCAACCCAATTACAAAAGTGCTTATTTTTACTGTCTCCATAATCTGAGACATGATCTTTGTAACGATAAAACCCCTTTAAAGTTATAAGTTGCAAAAGTTACAGTAACATAAAATATAGCAAATATATCTTACATTAATTCCCTTCAGTGTGTGTAAAATGTGTTGGGGGAATCCATCTTTTTGAATATGGCCTCATGGGTTCATCCTCATGGCACTCACATATCAGTACTTTGCCAGCAAGATTCCCTGGCTCTGCTTCCCCCCTTTTTCACCCCGGGTTCCACCCCTTAGGTTCCTACATGCCTTTTCTTATATCGTTTTAGTATGGACGTGACTTTTAGTTTGCTAACAGTGATGTACATATTTGGAACACTGCCTGAAGTATCTAAACTAGCTGTAACTAGCTCCTTAGTCGCTCAATATACTAGTTTTAAGCAGCTTTCATTTACAGCTATGAGTCTGTATTAACCCTTCACTGCTGATAAACTTATTAAATATATTTAACACTATCACACTTTGATTAAATATCTCTTTCACCAGTCATATATAGCACTAGTGTCCACAAATGAGGTAAAGAGAACATTTGGGTCCTCTATGGCTCCAGGACTTGAAGCTAACTACAGCCCCTGCATCCCTTTTAGATACCCACTTGCTCAGCTTTCCCTTATACTATTAAAACGTATCCCCTGGTCATCTTGAGAAAGCAGAAAAGTGTAATACTGCATAACCCCAGAAGACCTTGGGCTTGAATTTTAAGAAAGTGGGCTTAGTTTTAAAGGCTAAATAACAGCTAGACCCACAGTATTACTTGAGATCTATCCTGGGCAAGAGCAGGTTAAAGTGGGAGGCTACATATGCCCACAGTTCAGCACGGGGCCGGACGAGTGGTGCACAGCCCCACTAGAGGGAGGCACCATATGTCCCAGCTGGCCGTTGCTGACGTCACACGCAGGGCGTGGTGCATAAAGACCGTGCCCGGCATGGAGTCGTAGCAGATGCGCGGATGCAGCCCAAGCAGTCCCACCCTCCTGCCCCTGTGATGGGTGGGGGAAATGGGAGTGTTTCTGTGTTTTTCGACCGGTGGTTGTCAGTGATTGTTGTCATGGCGGCCTGTAGGGGGCAGTTGGGGGGCTGGGGAAGTCATATTTGGGATGACTCCCCAGTGTTGACCTAAAAGGTTTGACCTGTCTTGCGCAGGGTGGGGGCGGGCTCAGCCAGGGTGGTATCCTGTGGAGCCTGTCTTTTAAGTTGGTGGAAGCCACCAGACGTGGCTTAAGGTGCCTTCAAGCCGGGGATGACGGCTGAGGGTAGTTATATGGGAAATACAGCAGTTGACCAGAACCGGGTATGACCTCCAAGGACCTCAGCCCCATGGTTTTGCTCCTTGGTTTTTTGCTCTTTGGTGGGATGGAGGTGGTAATTAATATTTAGGAAGGGTTTGGTTGAGGTTAGTGTATCTGTTCATACCCAGTAATAGTTGTATTTTGGATACAGAATATTTATATTTTTTGGATAATTTATAATTATGGTTATATTTTTTTTTTTTATGAATGTTTGTTAATAAAAAATGCTGCTGTGCCAATTTTATCCACCTTTGCCTCCTGTCTTTACTTAAACCCGGGTAAGGTGAGGATGGGAGGGGGGTTAATCAGGGGTTGTGTTGAGGCCACAGTTGGGTCGATTGATGGTAGAATTGCTGGGGCAAACAGTAGGTGATGCACAGGGTCATGACTCGTTGAGCGATTATAACCGACAAAGTTGAAAACGGCACAGTTTTTATGATAGATTTCGAAATTTTTAGATCATGCGATAATTTATGTTAAAATCGGTGCATCTCTATTAAATCGACGCATTTTCGGCGCTTTCGCTATCATGTTTGCGGCCAGCAAATCAGGGCTTACAGAATAGAGCAGGTGAGATTGGTGTGCGACGTTCATGACTGGGATGTGAATGGTTGTGATTGGCTAGGAAAAATCACATGACCACCCCCTCCCCCCCCCCCCCCCCCCCCCCCCCCCCCCCCCCACACCCCCCCCCCCACCCCCCCCCCCCCCACCCGTTTTACAAAGACAGCGTTTCCAGTTCAGCCTCATGTCCTCTCAACGTCTCAGAGCAGAAGGACGTGGCGCTCTGCTTGTGTCCAACAGCTCAGCGAAGATATCTATTTCTTCACAGAGAAACCTCTACTATTAGCTGTGATCCTTACAATTTAGTTAGATTAGATGATTGGAAGATTATAAGTAGTTAGGTAGAGAATTTTAAAGGAGCATCTACCGCGGTAAAGATCACAGGGGGGAGAGGGGAGGGCCCCGTGGGCGAACACAGACAAGCTCTATAAAAATACTGGATAAAGTTCACCAAGACTTAGTGAGACATTGCACTGCAATAGCTTTATTTTAACAGTTTCTATTGAAATATTTCCTGGATATTGGGCAGCTGAACTTATAGGATACACATCTTATTCTAGTAACTCAGGTCCTCTTTGTTAGGTCAAAACCCACTTTTATTATCATATCACATATCAGATAGGTGTTCATTTTCAATTTGCCCATTCCACCTTGTTGAAATATCCACCTTGCACTTAAATTTGAATCCAGCAATTTAAAGTCACACAGGTGAATTGAAAGGTGCCAAAATATCTTGTAATATACGAATACATAACGGGGGGGGAATTTTACGTGTATAATGACTTTGCGCACTACAAGCTTTGTTCATTGAGGCAGCGTTGGCACTAAATTGAATACAGCAATTTTATAGTCACCACAGGTGAATTGAAAGGTAGCAAAAAATATCTTGTATAATACGAAATACATAACAGATACGTGTTTTAATTACTTTGTCTGCACTACATCTTTGTCTATTGACCAGCTGCACTTAAATCTGAAGTCCAGCAATTTTTATAGTCCCCACCGCAGTGAATAGGAAAAGGTGCCAAAAATATCTTGTATTATACGAATACATACCCAGATACGTTTTTTTGACTTTGGCGCACTACAGCTTTGTTCATTGGAGGCAGCTTGCACTTAATCTGAATCCAGCAATTTTATAGTCACCCAGGTGAATTGAAAGGTGCTAAAATTATCCTTGTATTAAACGAATACAAATCAGTATCGTGTTTTTTACTTTGGCGCACTACAGCTTTGTTCATTAGGCAGCTTGACTTAAAACTGAATGCCCCACCCCCACTCCAGCAATTTTATAGTCACCTACAGGTGAATTGAAAGGTGCCAAAAATATCAAGTATTATACGAATACATAACAGATACGTGTTTTTTGACTTTGGCGCACTACAGCTTTGTTCATTGAGGCAGCTTGCACTTAAATTGAATACAGCAATTTTATAGTCACCACAGTGAATTGATAGGTGCCAAAAATACCTTGTATTATCCGAATACATTTCAGATACTGTTTTTTGACTTTGGCGCAGGCCAGCTTTGTTGAAAGATTTACTTTGCAGTTGAATTTGAATACAGCAATTTTATAGTCACCACAGGTGAATTGATAGGTGCCAAAAATACCTTTATTATCCGAATACATTTCAGATACGTGTTTTTTCACTTTGGCGCAGGCCAGCTTTGTTGATAGATCTACTTTGCAGTTATATTTGAATCCAGCAATTTTTTGTCACAAGGGAATTTGAGATAGCTGTGATTTGCCATCTTAATAAAGACTTTCCAAAACTCTTCCAATACATTCTCAAATTTTATATTTTCACTGGCGCAGGCCAGCTTTGTTGATAGATCTACTTTGCAGTTATATTTGAATCCAGCAATTTTGTTTTGATTTGAGGGATTTGAGAATAGCTGTGATTTGCCGTCTTTTAATAAGAGACTTTCCAAAACTCTTCCATACCTTCTCAAATTTTTATATTTCTGAACATGGAGCGAAATTCAGGTGGTAAGCGAGCAAAGAGGGGGTAGGACATGGAGGTAGAGGTACGAGAGAAGGTGCTCCTTCCAGTGCTGGCGACAACACGCATGCCAGCGGATCGTCAGTTGCAGGACCGTCAGGCCTGTCATCGCTGGTTCAGGGCCCTGTGAATCTCAGTAACGAACAGCGTCGCCAATCTGTCCTTCAGTGGTTAATGCAACCTGCATCCAGCAGTCTTACCTCCTCGTCCTCCCAGTCACGGCCACAAATGTCGTCATCAGCATCACCAGCATCCGTCCAACATGAAGCAGCCCAAATGTCAACTCGTGTACCCACCACTGTGGATAATCCATTTTCTGAAGACCTCTTTGATGACAAAATGCGGTTGGGGTCAGAAGGCATGTTAAAAGATCAAGAGGCCAAAGAGGATGGATGCCATCAGAGGAGGAGAAGGAAGCGGGTCAATCGGCAAAAATCCCGGGCGGTCGGCAACGCCTTGCAGTTCCCTTGCTTGTAGTCCGCAGCTCCTGGATGCAGAATGTCAGGACGACAAAGTCACCTGTGTTGATGATGATGATGACGACATTGCGGATCCAACGTGGTCTTTTCAGCAGAATTTGCTTGCGAGCGCTTCATCACTGGACGAGGAGGAAGACGATGGGGTAGTGTCAGTACGGGTTCCGCCTCAAAAAGGGAGAGGGCGGTCGCAGAAGTCCGCTGATATGATTCCGCCAGCCACGGTCAGCGCAAACCCCGCTCCTCGCTTATCGCCGTCAAAAAGGTCCAGGACCTCTCAAGCCTGGGCCTTCTTTGACCAAGCCTCTGATTCACCCAGCGATGTCATATGCCGCCTATGCCGTAAACGCATAAGTAGAGGCAAGAACCTTAGGTGGTTATAACCACCACCAACATGTCTAGTCACATGCAGCGAATGCATGAGTTGAAATGGAGGCAACACTTGGCCAAAAAAGGCCAGACTGACGCCGGGCCTCCAACCACTGTCACACCTCTTCTCCGACACCTCCTCCTCCTCCGCCACCTCCAACGTTCCTCAGCTGCCCATGTCTCTCAGAGTCAGAATCAGGGATCAACCTCGCTTCAGCCTCCACCGTCGCCCGACGTACCACCAGCACCACCATAGACCCATCCTACCCCTTCCCTTCCGCCATTTGACGACCTGCACGCCGTAACAGCGCCATCTAGCAGCCAGCGCTTCTGTCTTCCAGGTTGGGAGTCGAAGAAACACTTTAACCCAAACCATCCCAAAGCCAAACAGCCTGAATGTCGGCATTGCCAGGCTTTTTAGGCCCTTGGAAATGTTGCCTTTCCGTCTGGTGGACCAGATGGGTTCCGCCACGTCATGGCCGTTGCCTGCACCCAATACCAGAAGCCGAGCAGGCATTTCTTTGCCAGAAAAGCCGTCCCCCTGCCCCTGGCCAGCCCACGTGTCATCTAAATTTCAGCGCGTTGTCTGCAATCTGTGGCCGTGAAAAGTCATCTGAGGCACCACACATGGACTATAAGCACGGCCAAGCCGCGTATAACTCTGTGACAGCTCACTGGGTGAGCTGGGTGGATGTCTCTGTGGGGTGACGGTGGCTCTCAGGCACGGCGCACGCCTTCAAAACCGCAGGGAGGTGCCAGGGTTCTTCCCACAAGGTCCTCTGGTCATCACGTGCCCAGAGGAAACCAGGCCGTGTTGAAATTAATCTGTCTTGTGCGACGTCCCACCCACAGGTCAGGAGCTGTGGACGGCTCTCGCAACGAGACCGAGCGTGGCTGGGTGCCAAGAACCTTGTGCCAGGCATAGGAGTGGCGATAACTGGGCGAAATCGCTTGCAGCCCTTAAGATCGTTAGGCCTGGAGCACACCTTGCCTGGCACATTCATGAACCTTGTCGTCCCAAAATTCTAAAGAGCTACTCGGTCTGGACAGCCTGCTGAGAGAAGTCTCGAAGTCTAAGTTCCACTTCGACGTTGCACCCTGCTTCGTCCCGCCTGGCTGCGTTGCAAGCGTCAGCTCGGCCTCTCCGTCAACCGTCTCATTGTTGACAGTGGCTACACGCTGGAATTCCACCCTCCACAGCTCCAGCGATTGTGGGCAGCAGCGCAATGCCATTACGCAGTACGAAGTGATACAGGCCTGACAAGCTGCGGTGCGGAACCTCGGTGTTGAGCCACCGAGAGTGGAGAAAGGTTGAAAGAGCTCTGCAACATCCTTGCCAGTTTTGAAGAGCCACCAAAATGGTCATGCGGATGAGCCCTTGTCAGCATGAGCATTGTGGTGATCTTAGTTCATGAACGATTCGTTGGACACGCTGAAAGCAACAGGTCCCGCCAGCGACGTAGGTGGAGGCGACACAGATGCGGAGCACGAGCATTTCTCTCCTCATAATCCACAAGGCCCGACAGTTATCAATTTTATCGGTCTTCATTAGGCAGTGTTCGGGGTCCAGGGCTAGTGCCAAGGCAGCGTACAGCTACTGGGCTGGGTGGAACGTGCCGGAGGAAGCGAGGAAAGAGGTATTCCTAGACCCGATGTTGCCGACGTGCCTGCCTTGGAAGAGGTTGGCGCGAATTTGAGGCGGAGAGAAGATTGAGGAAGATCAGTTTTGCTAGTGCCCCTCGCCCCCAGAGCTTGGGAAATCAAGGCACCATCTCTCACAAGGGGGTAGTGCTTGGATGCTCCAATTCTCCAACATATCCTCGCATAAGGCCATCCACAATGAACAACAGTTTCTGGGTGCCACCCTACTGATCCCCGTACAAAACAAAACTCAGCACTTTCCTTCCACCCACCCAATAGAGAGTAAAATGCAGAAATGATACCTTGCTGATTGAATCAACCTGGAGACATCTGTGCGTCTGCTTCACTGTTCCCCAAATGTCATGGTGGAACAACATCAGCGACGTGGACAGCAGTAGAGTGCCAAGTAGCCATCGCGGCAGCAGCAGGCAAGGTCTGAAAGCCTATAGGGTGACCTCTGGCAATCTTTATTTACCACCAACACCAACGCATGCAATGCAGGTCACACCATCCAACACACAGAAACCACTAATAGCATGGTGCACGACTATCTGCGTCCAACACCGATGTTTTTGTTATGTGGTTCGGGAACCCAATAGACTTCTGGGTATTCCCAAAATGGACAATGGCCCGAGCTCGTCTCCCACTCCATAGAGGTGTTGTCCTGCCCAGCAGCCAGCGTCATATCTGAGCGGACCTCAGCACAGCTGGAGAGTCATTACAGACAAACGCATCCGGCTTTCCACAGATAATGTGATCGTTTTGACTTCATCAAGATGAATAAGGCATGGATCTCGTTATGATGTTTTGTGGCCCCAATTGCCGAGGTCACCGATTAGTTGCCGGGTCTACTTCCACATTCCCTCTTCAAACAGAAAATGGTCCTCTTGAAAACTTTTTTTTATAAATGAATCATTTCTTACTGCAATTTTTATTCTCTTTTCCCAACAGTTTTCAGTTTGCTGTTTTGCTGTGAGGAGACTGTAAAAGACAGCAAGGTTGTCATGACAACACCGTATTCCATTTACTCACGACTTATCTTAAAAGTTTTTGCATTGTCAATGGTTTTGATGTCTGGTTGCTGTTAGATACAGCTATAATTATGGTCCTTTGGAACAGAAATGTGACTTCTAAGTGGTCATTTCCCCTCACAATTTTTTAATAGTGGCTGAGAGTCAATTTATAATTTTTTTGGGTCATGTTGCCAGTGAGATACAGCAATAATCATGGTCCCTTTGGAACATAATGTGGCTTCTAAGTGGGCATTCTCCCTCACAATTTTTAACAGTGGCTGAGAACTCATATTTTTATATTTTTGGGTCATGCCCTTTGAAATGCAGCAATACTACAGGTCCTATTCTAAAAAATGTTGTTTCTAACAGACATTTTGTTCTTCACAATTGTCCCCAAAGTGGCTCAAGGGTCATGCTTTGAATTTTGGGGCATTTTGCTGTGACCTGCAGCTATACTCAGGTTCCTATTATAAAATAAATGTTGTTTTCTAACAGACATTTGTTCTTCACAATTGTCCAAAGTGCTCAAGGTCTGCTTTGAATTTTTTGGGAACATTTTGCTGTGACATGCAGCTATACTACAGGTCCTATAATAAAAAAATTTTTGTTTCTAACAGACATGTTGTTCTCACAATTGTCCCAAGGGCTTCAAGGGTCATGCTTTGAATTTTTGGGGCATTTGCTGTGACCATGCAGCGATACTACAGGTCCTATTAATAAAAAAATGTTTGTTCTAACAGAGCATTTGTTTCTCACAATTGTCCAAAGTGGCTCACTGGTCATGCTTTGAATTTTTGGGGGCATTTGCTGTGACATGCAGCTATACTACAGTCCTATTATATAAAAATGTTGTTTTTCAAACATACATATTTGTTCTTCACATTTCCAAAGTGGCTCAGGTCATGCTTTGAATTTTTGGGCATTTGCTGTGACATGCAGCTATACTACAGTCCTATTATAAAAAAAATGTTGTTTCTAACAGACATTGTTCTTCACATTGTCCAAAGTGCCAAGGGTCATGCTTTGAAATTTTTGGGGCATTTTGCTGTGTCATGCAGCTATAATACAGGTACCTATTATAATAAAATGTTGTTTCTAACAAACATTTGTCCTTCACAATTTGTCCAGAGATGGCTCGTCAAGGTGATGTGTGCTGTCAGAAACAGGAATAGGTAGGACAATGTTAATGTACACATATTGCAAAATTGACTTGTTTTTTGCAAGATCTTTAACATAGCTATCAATCCTGTATTGAGACCAACCCATTTAATACAATTAAAAAAAGAAACAAAGACATGGTGTATTCCATCCTATTGTAAAAATGTGTTTTCTAGAAGTTAAACACTAAAAAACTTGCATGTACAAAATAGCTGGTAAAAAAATTCCTCTGAATTGTATAAGGGAGGTGCAGGAAACTTGACCAGATGTAGTTATCAGAGACATGAGTTATGGAGCACGACAGAGAACTAAAGTAACAGAGACAATTTCCTCCAGCACGTTGAGTAAAATGAGAAAAAGAAATGCCAAGGAAAAAGGGCACCTGGGTGTTAACAGGAAGCTTAACCACCTGTATTTCTAAGTGAAGCTCAATTGGTCCCACTCATACTAGGGGCAAGCGCTACCCAGGACAGGGACAGTATATGACCAGTGAAACTAAAATGTGGTTGAAAGACTCCTTTTTCCGGCACTTTTAATCTGGGTCATGCAGGTTTGGGGCTCATCTGTGGCCCAGGGACAGAATATTCATTGTCGTTGAAACTAAAAATGGTGGTTGAAAGACTCCTTTTTTTCGGCACTTTTAATCGGTGGTCATGCAGGTTTGGGGCTCATGCTGTTTGGACACACCCCCAGGACAGGTATAGTCATGTTCCAGTGAAACTAAAATGTGGTTGAAAGACTCCTTTTTCCTGGCTGCTTTTTAATCTGGGGTCATGCATGTTTGGCTCATGCTGTGGCTCAGGACAGGATAGTCTATGTCCAGTGAAACTTAATGGTGGTTGAAAGACTTCTTTTTTCCGGCACCTTTTTAATCTGGGGTCATGCAGGGTTTGGCCTCATGCTTTGCCCAGACAGGTATAAGTCAATGTCCAGTGAAACTACAATGGTGGTTGAAAGACTCCTTTTCCGCACTTTTTAATCTGGGGTCATGCAGGTTTGGGCTCATGCTGTGGGCTCAGGACAGGGATATCATGACCAGTTAAACTTATAATGGTGGTTGGAAAGACTCTTTTCGGCACTTTTTAATCTGGGGGTCATGCAGGTTTTGGGGCTCATGCTGGTGGCCCAGGACAGTATAGTACAATGTCCATTGAGAACTTAAAATGGTGGTTGAAAGACTCCTTTTTTCCGCACTTTTATACTCACTCTGGGGTCATGCAGTGTTTGGGGCTCATGCTGTGGCCTCATGAAAGGGATAGGTACCATGTCCAGTGAAACCTTAAAATGTGGTTGAAAGACTTCTTTTTCCGGCACTTTTTTAATCTGGGGTCCATGCAGGTTTTGGGCTCATGCTGTGGGCCAAGGGACAGGTATAGTCAATGTCCAGTAAACTAAAATGGTGTTGAAAGACTCCCTTTTTTCTGGCACTTTTTCAATCTGGGGTCATGCAGGTTTGGGGCTATGTCGAAAGGCTCGTGCGCGTGTGCGAGTCTATGGCCAGTGATTACGTTAAATGTGGGTGGAATAGCCAGGCCTTTTCCGGTACTTTTTTTAATCTGGGGGTCATGCAGGTTGGGGCCTCATGCTGTGGCCCAGGACAGGTATAGTCAATGTCCATGAAACTAAAATGGTGGTTGAAAGACTCCTTTTTCCGCACTTTTTTTAATCTGGGGTCATGCAGGTTTTGGGCTCATGCTATGCGCTCAGGACAGGTATCGTCTATGTCCAGTGAAACTTAATGGTGGTTGAAAGACTTCTTTTCGGTACTTTTTAATCTGGGTCATGCAGGTTTGGGCTCATGCTGTGGCCCAAAGGACAGGTATAGTCAATGTCCATGAAACTAAAATGGTGGTTGAAAGACTCCTTTTTCCGGCACTTTTTAATCTGTTTCATGCAGGTTGGGGCTCAGCTGTGGCTTTCAGACAGGATAGTCTATGTCCAGTAAACTTAATGGTGGTTGAAGACTTCCTTTTCCGGCACTTTTTAATCTGGGGTCATGCAGGTTTGGGGCTCATGCTGCGTTTTCCAGAACAGGATAGTCCAATGTTCCAGTTCAAGTAAAATGATGGTTCATAATAATACTCCTTCTGCACTTTTTAATTTGTGGGTTATGCAGGTTTAAGGTCAATGCTGTGGTACAAGACAGGGATAGTGAATGGTCTGTGATTTTTTTTTTTCTGTGGCTTTATAACCTAAGTGTTTGCCTAAGATGTAGCAAATATCCATTTGACTGTTGTGGATTTTATCCAGCTTCTCAGCCCTGTTTGGGTGTAAGAATGAAGGTGTTGTTGCTCGCCCATAGACTTTAATGTCACGGCGATACATCATCGATCGACCATCGAATATCGTTTTCGATGAGCCGACTATCGACCATCGACCGATGTCGATAGCCAACGTAATCGCTCAACACTAGTTATTAGGCGCTTGAAATTTGGCGTGTTAACACCAAATTTCATGCATGTCGCCCTTAATGTGTATTTTCGGTGCAAGTTTTTTTTAAACTGATGTGTGGTTAAAAACTTTTCAACATGCTCACTCTTTGGTTATATTCCAATGCGGAAAACGTGTTGAAATTCACCATTGATGTCTATGGGATGGCTAAAATCTTCATGCAATACGGGCTCAAAACAGTTGTACTTGTATTGCATGTGGTTTTTAATGCAGATCTGTGTCCAAAACCCATAGCCATGAATGCGACTATTTCTGACTGCAAACAGCCTGTTATAGTGATAGTGACTAGATTTCTGGAGAAGAGTTGTTTATCTAGAGATGTATTCTGATTACCTGTTTGAGGACAATTGGCTTTTACCTCTTAGGGTTTTTGCATTTCTCTGCATCAATACATCAGATTCAAGTATTATGGGTGTTTTAAGGAGCATTTTTTTTATATGCAGATTTTTATATGAAAATATAAAAATGTTGTATCCTTCTTGGTTTGAATGCACAGATTAGTATGTGTGCCAACCACTGAATACATTGGGGCAGATTTACTGAAACTGTCTAATACTAAGATGTTGTAAGCTTCGATTAGAATAGTGGCTCATGCTGTGTGATAAATTGGATACATCATTAGATACTGCTGCCTAACTTTATACCATCTATTAGCTAAGTTAGTTTATACCAATAATTGAGCGAACATTTTTGCACAATTTGTTTGCAAATGATGTTCCTCTGAAAGCCATGCTTTTTTCAATAAGCCATGTCCACTAAGAAACATACCTCTGTTGAATAAGGCACAAAGGACGACATTTATGAATATGGCTGCGCTAGAAGTCTGGCTTCTTTTCACCCCGAAAACTAGCGCAGCCCTGTTCACTCTATTTTTAAACAGGTGCACTCCAGTATTAGGCGCATTACAGAGTGCTCATGGCACTTTGTAATGCGCCTGAGATCGGGGGCGTGCTGGAGGCGTGTCACACACAACCGTTACAATCTACACATTTATAGCTTCAGTCCGGCAAATCCGGGCGCATTACTGCTGGAACAGGTACACCACTTTGGTCCTTGTATAGAGAAAGATTGATGAGGCGTTCCAGGACCAAACTCCGTTAAAAATACATCCAAATTTATTAGTAAATAAAGTTAAAAATACATAGATCCAAATAATGGCATCTCCCCACAAAAAGAAAGTGCCCCAAGTTGACGCGTTTTGGGCGATTACATGCCCTTAGCTCTATTAATACCAAGTACATTTAAAAGCATCCTATATATAAGATATACGTTAATTACACGAAACAACTTAAATGAGTGCCGCCCGGTGAACACCGCCATGTCCGACTGTCCCGGGAAACTAGGAAGAACCCGGAAGTACATCACGCGCCTGCTAGAGAGAAAAATGTACAACTATTGGAGAACCCAGAAATACAACTGCGGCTGCGCGAGGTAGAAAGGGCGTGTAATAGCCGGCGAGAGAAAATAGACAAGCGCATGAAATACAAGCAATGCAAAAGGTGGTAAAAGGCGTATAGCGCTACCTGCCAATATGACGGCCAAATGCAGCACATTTTACTTATAAATTTGGATGTATTTTTAACTGGTTTGTCTGGAACGCCTCGATCAATCCTTTCTCATAATAAGGACTGTGTGTACCGCCTGCTCCAAGCTGGATGAATGGCAAGGACAATCCGGAGATTGGCACTATATGGGTGAGCTAACAAGTGCATATTGTTGCTGTTTTGTACACCACTTTGGTCTACCTCAGCCAGAAGTGTCGCTTAGTAGTTAGAAAGCGCTAAATCTATGACCCGCAGTAGAACAGGTTCATAGATTTAGGCACATTCAAGCTACAAATGCATGCAAAAAATGGCGTCTGAGCGCCAAAAATCATACATTTCGCCCAAAATGTGTCAAAAGGTGTCTAAAACACATTACAAATGTATACAGAAGATATTCCAGTTTTTTAGGCCATAACTGCATTGCATTACTATCTCTATTACACAACTTCTAATAAGTGTCAATGTTGCCTGTGAAAACTCATATTCTGTCATTTTATTATGTCAAGTCTGAAAAAAATCAAGTGATCTAATTAATTGCTTTCATTGACTCTGATATAATTTTTATGCGTAGATAGATCACTTGCTTTGCCGCTTGTTAGCCATAAGGAAACGACTGACTTATGTAAAACACATTTCTTGGTTTTTCATCTGTTTTAAAAAATAGTTCCTTATGATTTCTCAGCAAGAACATTTCCCCGGGCCAAATTGAATGTAGGACGTTTGCATAGATATTGATGGCGAACATGAATAAAAATCATTTAAACTTATTGAGTAGCAAAATGCAACATAAACACGGAATGTTCCAGGGAGAAAAGTGAAAACTTTAGCACTAGATGGAACATTTGTCTACTCCCCGTACATGAAAACCATGATTAGAAATGCGGTTTGGTGAACTGTGAACAATTTTAGCTACTTGTACATTATTTTTTCCGTCCATTGTAAGGAACATGCCACCCTCTGCATAATTTATATCAGCAGATGTTCCTATATCTACCCAGGAGCGCTCCTAACCCTGGTTTGGGGCACTATTTGGCTAAGTCCTGCATCAGACAAAAAACGGCCCAAAAGCTGCAGTTTTTTCTCTGATGCAGGACCGCGGCTTTTGTCACGCTTTGTGACAAAAGCCACGGTCGCCACTCGTTTTCCTGACGTCCCCCATACAATCGTATTGTATGGGAAGACGTCAAGAAGACGAGAAGCGGCGGCGTATTATACAACATGTTGTATAATACGCCGCTGCCGAAATATGGGCAGAGAAAAGACGAGCTGTGTAGACAGCAGCTCGTCTTTTCTATTGCCGTCTATAGGGCCGCACTAACGATCGTATCTGCGGCGCTTTTAAAAAACGAAGCGCCGGAGATACGATCATTTTCCTGTGTAGTGTGGACATAGCCTTTCAGAGCATACATTAAATGTAAATAAAGGCATCTCTCAGTCTGATTAGTTGAGAGGAAGTATGTGTTTGTGACCACAACTCTTTGTGGCACTAAAGGCCTACAGCTGTAACCTTGTGGTGGCTCTTGCTTTATCAGTAGTGTTGAGTGAACAGTAAAAAGTTCTTCATGGAAGAAGATGTTCTGGTTAATTTTTATACCTGTACAGGTGAGGAGAGGCGAGAATTATCATCCATAACAGTAAACTAGACACGTGGAACATCTTAGTGAAGAAAATTTTCCTCTAAGAGTGACAGAAAAAAATTGAGAGGATAAAATACTTAATTCCTTTCAATGGCTAACTGAAAAGATGAGGACAGCTTGTGAGCAGGGACATAGCTATAGGAGGTGTAGCAGTAGCAGCTGCTATGGGGCCTTGCATCCTTTGACACATAGGAGATTTGGAGATGATGAGAACCCCCTGAACCCCTTTAATCGAAGGGGGGCCATGACTTTGGGAGGGGGGAACCTAGAGCTCCCGTATAGCTGGGAGTTTTTGCTGTATAGCTGTAGGTATTTAAGCTGAGGGTTTCAGTGTATGCATAGTATATTTATTGTAAGTAGCTTTGAGCAAAGGGGATAGTTTTTGAGAGGGCAGTTTATGTCCCTGCATTGTGCTTAAGCTCCTGTCTGTGTAGTTTATAGGTATGAGCAGGGGGGTTGTGATATGAGAGGGAGGAGTGTGTGCATGGGGAACAGTTTTACTGTGAGGTTGGTGGGGTTTAGCTATGGATATAACTTCCGGTCTTCACTTCCTTCTTCCTCTTTCTTCTCACCAAGAAGCAAGGAAAGATGTCCCTCCCACCGGACCCTATTTTAATGAATGGTCTGAAACTTGTGTTTAGCTATGATCTGTACAAGGCACAGTGATCACCTCACATCACACAGGAGGGGGTTTCACTCACCTCATACAGGATACAGTAGTATAGTATAAGCTGCTGTATTGTATATGGTATTATTACATAGGAGTTCATGTAGCACATGAGGGATGTATCTGCTCCCTCCCCCTCACACTGCAGGCTGGGCTGTGGCCTGCTGTCTGTAAGCATGTATCTGTACATTCTGTATGTTCTGAGCTCTCTATGGTGGAGCTGTGCCCACATGTACTGTAGATACTGGTGAGAGAAGGGCAGCCTGAGGGGTGGAGGGAGTTCACAGAAAGGAGGTTTCAGTGTGGAGGCTGCAGTGACTGTACAGTACAATCCTGTCAGTGTTGGATGCTGACCTTGTGCTAGATTTAACTATTGCTGGGTGCAGGGTCTTAGTTCTCACTCTCTGTACAGAGGCTGGAGATCTGTAATTGATCACCCTCACAGTGCTGTGTACTGAGCCCAGGCTATCACAGGAATGTATACTGACCCTGCTATGTACAGGGCACTATCCCCCTCTTAGTATTGTGGTTGGTGATATCACAGCAGATTAACTCTACATGAGGACTGAATACTGACCCTGCTATGTACAGGGCATTATTTCTCATCTTAGTATTATGGTTTAGTAATCGGTATATAACCTTTATCTCAGGACTGTATTGTGACTCTGCTATGTACATGGTATCAGCTCCCCTTTCCTCTACATGGAGTCTGGTCTTTACCTGATCTCTCTCTTATCACTGTTGATACATATTTCATGGGGCATGCTGACTGTGTAGTCTCTTTTGTGCTGTATATATTAACCCTGCTGAAGATGGTTGATAGGGGGTCCTTGGTGATAATATTTTGGGGTTTCATCACGGTGATGGTCCCCATAGTTTGTTCTGGCGTCTATAGTGAGGCTCATGCAGGGTGCGGTCCCGGCGAGCCAATGTTTAACTTTGCCAGTCAGGAGCCGCACCAGACATGCAGAGAGAGCATCAGTGGAGTACATGGGGCTTGGAACGGCAAGGTCTCAATATGGGCCGGATGCCCTCCACGGGCGGAATTGGGCTGGCTCTGCAGCATGAGGAGGGACCCCAGAAGTTATAGCAGATGAGCACCGGGACAGCGGAAAAGGGCAGCTGGGATCCTGCATACTGGAAATTATGGCTTATGGAACCTCTGAGCCTGTGAAAGCGGCTAGAGGTAAAGTGTTCAGAGTATTGATATAAGGCGCCAGATCTTTGTAGCTTCAAGGACCTCCTTTCCCCTTCAGTTTGCATACTATCCCTGCTGTAATTAGGCGAGTAGGGGGTCTTTGGAGTTGGTCATTAACTTTGGTGTTTTGGGGTTTCATCATGGTGATGATCCCCCCCAGTTTTGGTGTGGTCTTGCGCTTATGGGGAGGCTCGTGCAGGGTGGTGTCCCGGCTAGTGGCTGGTTAACATTGCCATGATGGTGGTTCCTCTGAGCCAGTGGTGAAATCGCCTAGGGGTAAGGTGTTCAAAGCATTGATATAAAAAAATCACCAGATCTTTTTAGCTTCAAAGACCTCCTTCCCCTTTAGTTTGGCATACTAATCCTGTTGTACTAAGGTTCTTCGTGGGTCCCTGGAGGGTCTGGCGACTATGGTAAGGCTCCAAGAGCTGGAAACGGTTTCCAGTTCCCAGAAAAAAAAATAAAAAAATTGCTGACGTAGTCGCCCGGGCATGATTCCCTCTTTCAGGCTGGTATCACTGGGAGCAAAAATGGTTGAGTCAGCAAGGCTGGCTTTTGGGCCCCGAAGCCAGTAGAGTGTGGCTGGGAGTAAGGGTGTTTTTCCCTTCGGGAGTTGGTCGCCAGGTCTCTTAGCACTACGATTGTGGTTTATGTTTGATGCGATCTGGCGATTTGGCTCTTCCAGGCTGGTATCCCTGGAGAGCAAAAAAATGGTGGAGCCAGCAAGACTGGCTTTTGGGGCCTCCAAGCCAGTTGAGTACGGCTGGGGGTAATGGTGTTTTTTTCCAACCCTTATGGGTTTTTTGGTCACCAGGTCGCTTAGTGCCATAATTGGGGTTTACGGTGCCTCGGAGCCAGCTGGGGGTAATTGGTCCAGAGTATTGATATGTCGCAAGATTTTTATCTTCCAGGACCTCCTTCCCCTTTTTAGGGTGACAGAGAACAGGATGAATTACATGGCTCTTATTTAATTTTGCCATTATTCTAGTTGCAATCATCAAAGAAAGAGTCACGGGGCTCTGCTTCTACTACTGATCGGCAGTTTACCAATTATTAGTTAGATATGGCACAGTTTTATATATATATTTGCTAAGTGGTTGGTTTTAACATGTTCCTATGCTTTAAATTAAATCTGTCAAAATACATATGTGAATTATGGTTCCTTGAGGTAGCTCACAATTTGGCCAATGACAATGATCATTTGAGATATGGCTTCCTGATGTGTAGATATGATCATCGGGGTAGGGTCCCGTGATTGGGAGGAAGGAACATCGTAGTTATGTCTCTCCACCGTCCCTCCATTTTCAGTAAACTCATGATGATATAACTCTCCCCTTACAGTATATACCTCAAATGTCCCATACTTGTATTAAAAAAAAAAAAAAGAAGAAACATAAATAAAATGATTAAATCTATAAATTGGTATGTTAGCAGCTGCCACTGGGAAAAATGAATTAAAGTGATGAGTAGCTTCAAGGACCCATTTTTGGCTGACAGGTGAAAGAGGTTGTCTATTATTGTTGTGTATGCTCATGCTGCTCTCATGGTTTTCACTAGGACAAGGCTATCAGCTATCGCATGGAGACTTGTATCAGCTATACAGCTCTGTAACGAATCAGGAGAATGGGTAGCATCAAGATGGTGCTGGCCTACGTCTAGTAATGCAATCGATTTCCAGGCACAGAATGGCACCCTGACTGGGCTATGTCATTAAGCGATTATGGACGTCAAGAGAGTAACAGCAAGCAAATGTTACCACAGTGGGACGACGCTGTTTATTTGGGGGATTGCTCCCCATAGCAATGCGTTGGTCTCTCTCAATGGTGTCCTTGGGTCTGGTGATAACGGCCGAGGGCTGAGGCGGAATCTGGGTGCCCTTGAGTCCAATCTGCGCGACTAGGGTTGAAGGTTATGAGGTTAACTAGCATGACTGGACAATGCCTTAAGAATGTCGGTAACAATGTTGTGCAAACTTTCTCTTTACTCTCTCTATAAGCTGAACAGACCTGGGTTGGTTTATTGTAGTGCTCTATCTATCATGACTATTTAATAGCCTGTTGCTAACGGGATATTACATAGTTACATAGTCTAAAGTCATTGCTTAAGACTGAAGTAGTTGTCTTCTTTTGGGTACTTTGTGCATTTAATGTTTTGTTGTTAGTAGGTCATGGCTTAAGATGCATAGTATTGCTGCTTGGTATCGCAGGGCACATATTGGTTCTGGGGCTTGGCTGAGAGTGTGTGCTTTCTGGAGTCAGAAATATCCCTTGTTCTATTGCTGGGAAAGATCCTGGGGACATTGTATGATGAAAAGTGTAGCTAATACTGACTGAGTCAGGGTAGTTTAGAGTTTTTTAACTTAGTGGGGTAAATATTAATTGATAGCTTGATGATCAGTCACTGTGAGGTAGTGTTTCGAGATTCACATACATGCACCCTAAGTTATGATTCTCTGTTGTTAGGACCTATTACGGCTCCCCTTAATGGGGTTAAAGCTACTGCTGGCTCACTTGAGCTAGGCGATCATTCAGCTATTGGATCAGCAGCCCCAATTAGTATAGTGGGGTTATATAGCTTTACTTACCCTTCATTTGTTCATGGATTTGTCTTTTTAGGCCATGGAAGGTGACTTTTATAGGTAACCTTCCAGGGCTGATACAAATTGCTAGTGGTCATTTTGTGACTTTGAAGATTAGGGCAGTTTTGGTGGGGGTCGAGCCCTTTAAGGTGTCAAAGGCCTCTCCTGTGGCGGGTCAGGAGTCAGGTGGAAGTTGCAGGTCAAGTTATGGTGGACTAATTTTAACTAATAGCGGATGTTAAATTTCATGGTGTGAAGAGGCTGAGCTTTGGAAGTGGCCAGCCTTATGGATGGTACAATGGTAATGGCATCCAGGGGCGGGCACGGTGGTTAAGCAGGAGTGAGGATCTTCGGTAGGGTCATTGGTGCCCCTAAAGTGTACTGGCTCTGCTAGAATGGCAAGCCAGAGCGAGCCGCCCATTTATTGCTGTCTGGCCGGGTACTGCATGTCAGACAGCTGGGAATATCACACAATTGTCTAGCACTCCACCTGACTCCTTCCATATTTGTTGTACTAATATGGTTTTAATAAAGCTGTGGCCATTTTGACACCAAAGGAGAATGTGTTTGTGCATTTATTCTTGGGTTTGAACTGGGTACTAGATAGAGCGGGAGTTCATCCCATATCCAAAAGTCAAGAACCCCCAATGAAACTGAAAATGGCGTATCGAATTAGAACTAGAACTTTACTCGAACAAACAGTAAAATATTCGGTTAGGTTCGAGTTTTAAAAATTCAAGAAGTTCTACTAGAACTTAAAGGGGTTTTATCATTACAAAGATCATGTCTCAGATTATAGGGACAGTAAAAATAAGGACTTTTGTAATTGGGTTGCATTACCTCAGTCACTTGGTTTAGCAGATATGAGCTTTTCTGTAAATCTGTGTTCTGTTTCTGCTGTTGCTGGTCGGACACGCCCCCTGGACATTTCCCGCCCCATAGACACGCCCCCTGCACTGTGATTGGCTGACATTTTATTCAGCTTGTTGGGATACGCCCCTAGACAGGAAACACCCCAGCCACGCCCCTGCGTGGTGATTGGCTGCCTTCACACTCTGTGTTTACTCCCCTCTGAGCTGTTAAACTCGATAGTGAAACCAAAGTCTGCTGGCTCTATATACATCTCCCAGCTCTAGGGTGAAGGATCTGGGCAATGACTGGCTGTTTAAAGGGCTTTTGCCAAGAGGTTGATTCACCTCCTCACAGGTCCAGTCCTTAAGCTGCTACTTTGAAAAGAGGGCGTTCTGTTCCTCAGATCTAATGCAAGCCCCTCCTCCTTATGACATCATCATCTGTAGTGTATAACATAAGGATTAAACACCGTATGTGTACAAGCTGTATGTGTAGTGTAGTGCTTAGCTGATCTGCTCTGCAAGAGAAAGGTTAGGAGTTCAAGCCCCATCAGTAGTTTTTTTATTTATTTTGTTTTATAAATTGTACACATATGTAAAGATATGAAAATATATGTGTAGACATCTATAATTTTATTTATATACACACACAAAGCTCCCCTATATAGTGTCCCATCCTCGCAGTAGTCACACCAAGCACTTCCATCATATGTGATACAATGCATATACTCTGGGGGATGAGACATGATATAGGGGAGCTGTGTATGTATATATATATCATTATAGAGATTGACATATATATTTTAGGTCTCTCTACATATGTGTAGAATTTAGGGAGGGAAAAAAAAGGACTCTGTGAGGGACTAGAACTCCAAACCCCTTCATTGTAAGAGCAAAGTTCTACCGCTGCACTACCAGCCCACGTTAGTTATAGGTTGAGCAGGGTCTTCTCTCAAAGCTGATTCCTTCTCCCCCCGTTGTTTTCACTCACATGTCACTGACAGCAAGCAGAGATCTTTACTTGAAGCTGACATTTGTCCTTGTAGTTGAGTAAAGATCTCTGCCTGTTGTCAGTACAATTTGGGTGAACATCACTAGAACAGAAGTAAAAGCTGCTGGCTTTCAGTGTCATTTGTGTGTAAACTAAGAGATATAACAGGTGCTTGCTGGAGCTTGTGGAGCCTGAAGGCTGCAGACATAAGCATGCAGGAGGCTACAGAGCTGTTATATCCAGACAACCTTCTGCATCCCCTGCTTCATACAAAATGATAATGTCACAGTTCTTCAGTGAGGAGAGACACGCCTCCTGGGAGGAGAGACACATCTTCTGACAGGAGAGACATGCCCCTGGATTTCAAACTCAGTCTGAGAGAATTAGCTGAAGAACAGTTCAAACGATAAAACTCCTTTAACTTGTCTAGAACAGTTCGATCAACACTATTTATCAGGCCAACAAGTGACTTAATTTACACATAGCATGCAAGTTTCAATGCTACCCCTTTTACGTTCTTTATTAACTTGCTGCCTCACATGATAAAATCTTTCCATTTACCCCCAAGAAGTAGCTAATTTTTTTCAGACGAAGAAACACAAAGCTATATACTGTATGTCTCTCACTAAGGCAGTGATGATATTATCTGTGGATAATAATTGTTTTGTTAATAAGGTGAACAAATTATTATTTTCAACCACATAATACAATGATCCTTTAAGTTACAATGGCCTCAAGATTAAATGGTTTTTCCTGTATTTTAACCCCTTCCGGGCAATGGACGCACCTGTATGTCCTAGTGGGAAGTGACTCCACAAATGGACATAACAAGTATGTCCTGGACATCATGCGAACTCTCAAGCGGGACCCGCACGATTGCGGCATGGGACCAGCACAATTGCGGGTAATTAACCCCTTCGCTGCCGCGATCAATCGAAATTGCAGCAGCTAAGGAAAAGACATTGGCATTGCCGCGATGTAATCCTAACAAAGGCTTCTGGGCGGCTTGTGATGTCACTATGCCGAGTCGTGCTCTGTGGGCATAGTGCTTGACAGTTGCCATGGATACTAGCTCTGCTATGTACTGTAATTCATTGTAACACTGATCTAAAAATCACTGATACAAGTCCCCTATGGGGACAAGTAAAAAAAAAAGTGCAAAAAAGCTAAAAAAGTAAAACCCAAACAAACGACCATCACCTCAAAAAAGATAAAAAATAAATAAAGTACACATATTTGATATCGCCGCATACGTAATGGCCTACCCTATAAATCTGTCATGTTATTTAACCCACAGGGTGGACGGAGTAACACCCCCCACCAAGAAAAGTCATAGAATTGCGGTCCAAAAGTCATATACATGCCCAAGTAGTACCATTCAAAATGTCAGTTCAGCCCACAAAATAAATTTCTTACACAGCTCTGTATATGGAAAAATAAAAAAGTTATGGCTATCAGAAGAAAGCAATGCCATAATCATTTTGACCCACAGAGTAAACCTAACTTGTCATGTACACTGCATGGAGAGCGCTTTTAAAAATAAAAATATAAAACACAAGTAGGATTGCAGTATTTTGTTCAAAACACCTCACAAAAACCTTAATAAAAACATTCAAAGTGTCATATGAACCACATAATGGTACCCATAAAAACGACAGCTTCTCCTGCAAAAAACAAGCCCTTAATCCGCTCCATATACAGAAAAAAAAAAAAAATTATGGCTGTCAGACTATGACGACATAAAAGCACAATTTTTTATAAACGCATTTCTATAAAAGTAATAAAACACTTTATTAAATTTATATCATTGTTATTGTACTGACCCACATAGTAAAGTTATTCTGTTATTTATACCACACGGTGAACGCTGTAAGAATGAAGCCCAAAAAACTGGCTTTTTTTACTCATTTTCATGGCCCAGTGCTAAAAACCTATGTTGCATAATTGCACAATACACCCCTAGTTGAGATCCATGATGAGAGCTCAGTTCAAAATGGGGTGACTTATGGAAGGTTACACTTATTCTTGTACTTTAGGGGCTTTGTAAATGCAACATGACACCCACCAAAATCTGCATTCCAAAAGCCAAATATCGCTTCCTCCCTTGTACGACCTGCCATGCTCCCAAGCAACAGTTTACACCCACATATAAGTTATTGCCGAACTTGGAAGAAATTGTGGGGTGCTTTTTTTTCTGGGATTCCATGTAAAAAAGAAACATTTTAAGCTAAAATTGCAGAAAAATAATTTTTCATTTTCACAGCCTAACACCAAAAAAATTTGGGAAACACCTGTGGGGTTGATATACTCACTACACCCCTGGATATATGTATCAAAGGGTGTAGTTTCCAATATGGGGTATTTTTAGGGGTGTTAGTTTTAGCACCTTAGGATGCCCGCAAACCTGTAATGATGCCTAAAGAAAATTGTAATGAAAATAAGACCCCAAAGTCCAGTAGGTGGTTGAGGCTTGTGGTTGAGTAAAATAGCACACTAGGGCCACATATGGGATATCTCTAAAAATGGCAGAATCTGGGGAATCACTATTAACTTGCATTTCCCTGTAATCATCTACCGTGTTCCAGTGAACAATAGTTGAAAATTGAAAATATGCAAAAAAAGTGAAATTTAGAAAATTCACCTCCACTTTGCTTCATTTCTGTGAACCACTTAATGGGTTAATAAAAGTCCTAAATGCTGTTTTGAATACTTTAAGGGATGTAGTTTCTTAGGTGGAATCATTTATGGGGTATCTAACATACAGGCCTGTCAAGGCCACCTCAGAACTGGGACTGGTCCTTAAAAAAATCTATTTTGCAAATATTCCGAAGATGTGTAAAAAAATGACTACTAAATTTCTAAGCCCAGTTATGTTATAAATTATTTAGCTTGGAATAACTATCTGTCTTACACGCTGAAATTTTTGAACTTTTAAAATGGCAATGTTTTTAAAATTTTCATGATATTTTTCACAAATAAATGACAATTGTATAGACCGAAAATCTTCATGCATAATGTGTCATGAGAAAACCAACTCTGAATCACATGGTTAGGTAAAAGTATCGAAAAGTTATTCTCACATTAAGGGACACTTGCCAGATTTAAAAAATGGGGCTATGTCAGGAAGGTCAAAATTGGCTGTGGCAGTAAGGGGTTAAAATCATGCACAGCATACAACATCACATACACTGCTGATCTGTAACTCATGTGATTGATTGGAAAATCCAACATATTATGAACATTTTATTAATGGTACAGTATTTTCACCATACAATGATCTTTTCTGGGACATTGTATTTTAAAACCACACTCAACATACAAAGTCATAGGCACTGCTGATCTGTGGCTCATGTGATTGACTGGAAGATCCAACCAATTATGAACATTTTACCTGTACAGCATCTGTATTAGAGAGGTGCATGCAGTGATTGGCGGTCTAGTAGCGCCTCTCTACTGTACAGTGTGGTACTACATGTCCTGTACTGTTCTTTACATGTGCCAGGAGAAGCTGCTACTTTGAGCACCAAGTAACAGTGGCTCCAATATCTTTTTTTTCTTGTATACTGTATATAAAGTACACAACTCAAAGAAGCTGCTGTGTTCAACACAGAAAGTGATTTCCAGCAGCTCTTTCTGATGTTATATATAAGGACTTGCTTTATCTGTATTAGTTGTCTACTTCATTTTCTTTAATCTTCATCTTTCATTATGTTGGGGACTTCAGAACCAGTTTCCAGTTTTCTATATTGTTGCGGTCAATTCATAACCCATTACTAAAGTATGTTAAGGGATCACTGTACATGTTTCCCTATCACATATTTAAATACCAAAAGAAATTGTATCCAATACAAAAGAAATGTAAAAACAATACTTTATTAGATCTTATTCTAAACAATTAAAAGATATATCAGTAACAGACAAAATCACACCCAAATAAAAAATACCCAACTTATCCCACTGAAACATAATGCTATACATCATATAGGTGATTATAGTATTAAATATTCACATAAATAAGTACAAAAACATCAATTTTATACATCACCAAAGATCAGCAGATTAGAATGAACCAAACACCCCGACGCGCGTTTGATTTTGTTTGTTACTGATATATTTTTTAATTGTTTATAATAAGATTTAATAAAGCATTGTTTTTACATTTCTATATTACTGTATTGGATAAAATCTATTTTGGTATTCTTTGTATTTATGGTATCCATTCTATTTGATTGGCCCTTGTATTTATAGGTTTACTACTATCACATATTTGGACAAACGTTATATTAATGCATTGCCACCTACTAACTGCTTTATATTTTCAGGAAATAAATATGAATATTTCTACTTTGGAACCTACTACTTTAAAGGTTTCACCTTTCCATTTACCACTGTTACTGGCTGAAGTCACATTATGTCAGATATGGGTCCTTCATTTAAGTCATTGAAAGGTGTGCATCTCCAATGTGATAAGAACATGAGTAAAAACTTCTAAAACTGTGCAAATTGTTGCAGTAAAATGTAATTCTACATCATTGCCTTATTGATATTTGCCAGGCGACTGGGGATGAATGACTTGGGGTTATGTTAGCTCATCCTAAAGCACTGCATACTGAGAATTGGTTTTATTGTATTTGAATGAAGATATTAAAGTAAATCGTTACTTTGCTTCCAGGACTTAAATTTTACATTCAGGGAGATTGTACTTCTAATAGAAGAGAAAAGATTGATATCAGAAATTTTAGATATGACATTTTGTCAATTAGTCTTAAAATTAGTTCTAGCTTAAAAAGAAGAAAAAAAGTTCACTTCAGCCTTGTAAAACAATAATACATGCTGTCTCTTAACATTGATTCATCTACACTTCTGCTATATTCAGTTTAAGCCCCATAAATAATTATTCACTATAGAAAAGTTACAGCAGATGGGAAAAAAGTCAAGTTTTAGTCCACGTCAGCACTTTATCACTATTGGGATTATCCTGTTCCCCATTAGTCATACAATATTGAAACTGCAATGGGTTGCCAGACACATTTATTTCCTTATTTTATATAGTGCTGACACATTCCACAGCACTGTACAGAAATTACTCACATTGCTTCCTGTCCCCAGGGTTGCCATCAGGAACTTCTGGGCCCCATACATATATAAGAGCCAAATACAAACACCACACAAATGATTACAACAAACTATTGTAGTGTCAGCTCACCAATTAAAGGTAGACATAAATTATTACAGTACAGTTAGAGCCAGTGGCTCACATTTGATGCCTTCTCTGGTGGCAGTTGTTCATTTTTTATTTTTTTCTTCATCTGGTCTAGACTGCCAAGACAACCGTTCTCTGCAAGATGTGCTGCACAAATATCCTTGGCTCTTTACTTTTCACACACCTCCCTACTTTCCCCCATATATATATACATATAAACTCCCTATCTGCAGTACCTCAAAGAATGACCCCTTTAGTGACCCACACAGTTTTTGCACCTATAGTTTTTGTCTTTTTTTATGTATGTATAGTAGGTAGTTAAACTTTCAATATAGTAGGTAGGGACGTCACACTTTTAGGTAGATAGACTTCAATTTGGTAAGTAGCCCCCCCATTAGAAAGGCATTTAAGCCCCCCATTAGGCAGGTAGATAAGCTCCAATTATGTATGTAGTAAAGCCCTACATGAAGTGGATATTTAAACCCCCATTAGGTAATGAGGCCTCCTCCAATTTATTAGGTAGGTCCCTCATTAGGTTGGTAGGTAAGCCTTCCATAACATAGGTAATCAATGCCCTGCGGAACCGGATGATGAATGCCAAACAACTCCATGCACGTTTAAGGAAGGTGAGAGGTAACCAAGTGTCACATCAGACCTTTGGTAACCATCTTTATCAGCTTGGTCTGCGTGCTAGACAACTTGCAAGGGTACCTGACCATATCACCAGGCACAGGCATCATCGTCTTGCATAGGCCAGGGTTCTGAATGAGGGACGAGTGGTCCTCAGTGCTGTTCAATGATGAAAGTCGATTCACTCTGACCAGATATGATGGCCGCCAATGATGTTGGAGACAGGGGCGTCACTAGGCAGTTTCATTCGGGGCTCCAGCCCCGAATATACTGGCTGCTGCCCCGAATCAGTTGCTGCCTTTACTGGTAGAGCTACATTATTACTACTGGTGCTGAAGCTCTGCTGTTCCCTCCGCACAGGGGAAGTATCGGAGAGGACAGAGAGTTGAGGCGGGGGTCAGGCAGAGTGAACGGGGAGGAATGTCAGCAATTCTTCCTTCATTGGCTGCTATGTAACAATAGATAACAGCCAATAATATGCTGGCGATACATGTCAGGCAGGGCTAGCTCTCAATCCCAGGACTAGCAGAGTGCAGCTGCAGAGGAGAGTGAACAGCTGACCTCTCCTTTCTGCGCTGTCACCCTGTGCAGAAGCAGCTCACGAAGAGCAGAGGCGGGGCTAGGAACACTGAGAGATGAAAAGGGGTGGAGCTAGGAACGATGAGACTCGAACGTGGGTGGAGCCAGGAGCAAGGTAGAACAAACAGGGGGGGGGGGCGGGGTCAGAATGATTTGGGGGCGGGAAAAAAAAGCAGGAAATGAGCCTTGAGGAGGGAAGCACTGGAGAGAGCAAAAGGAGGCTGGAAGACTGCAAGTGACCGGGGGCTGCATTGACAGGTAAACAGCAAGCACAGAACACCACAAACCTAAGCCACACTCCCTGTCCCCTGGTTCATAGGGCCATAGCTGCAGGTTTCTCAATCCCAGCTTCTTCCTGCAGCCTCAGTATAATTGACTGCTGGAGAGAGCAAGCCGTCTGTTTAGCTGAGGTGGGGGGTGAAGCTGCAGAATGGACTCCTCTCCCCAGTGACTTCTCCCGCTCCAGCTCCACTTCAGGCCTGGTGTCTGCATTGAAGGTTGTGTTCAGAACCTCTGTCACTGAGCTGATAAACGGAAGCCATGGGATCAGTTTCACGACAGACACCTCTGACGCCCGACAGACTATTCATTACAATAGGTCCATCATTGAGATGGAAGAAATAGAAAAAATAGCACAGATTGCTGCCCTATGTTTTGGGAACCACAGTGGAAACGCAATGGACCCATTGCAATTAATATGGTCTGTCTGGTGCTGTGGGTGCACGTTGTGAAACAGATCCCATGGCTTCCGTTTATCACCTCTGTTACAGAACCAGACCTCTAACACAGATTTGAACTCAGCATTACAAGGTGTTACCCTGAAAATTGCATCAAAAGTTGTAAAAAGTCAGTGGAACTTGTAAAGTATAATGGGAAAAAGCACACAGTCCGTCCTCTGGGTGATAGTGCAGAATTGGCATCATATGTAAAGCCATGTCCCCACGGCACGGGCTTTCACCTGGCTTTTCAGAGACGGTTTTCGTTTTGAAAACCGCCTCCCAAAACAGGTGACAACTTTTACTAAGGATCTCTATAGAAACCCCCGGGTGCAGCAGTCCCTACTGCACAGATTTTCTGCCGGGTGGTTTTTCAGCCCTGCCAGCAGTCCGAAAAACTTAGAATATGTTCATTCTTCCGCACAGTTTTCAGGCGGAATATGAACATGTTAATGTGAAGGTGGAGGGCTTTTCTCCACTAACCATGAAGAAAAGCCACCCCACGGCGGCCGTGTGGACGGCCCGAAACAGGGGCAATACCGGGTGAATAATCCAACCGGTTTTTTGCATTGTGCCGTGTGAACAGCCCCTTAGTTGCACTCTTGGAGCCCCCACAGTGACTTCTGAGTGCTAGTGGAAAAACACCACACTCCTAGTTGTTAAATAGTTAAGGAATTATCTAGTTTATAAAAAAATAAAACCAGCAGTAAATGCTGCAAAATAGAAATCCCTGAACGTCCCAGCAGAGCTTGTAGCTGCACAGAGGTTGTGTAGCATTGGGAGTGGAGATTCGGTGAGAAGTCAGGGACGGGTTATTATTGTTCTTGCTTTCCAGATTGCAGTACACACTATATATTTTACATATACTGTATATACAGATCAGCTTGAAGTATTCAGGCTACCGGCTCCTGTCCTCAGCCATCCATGGATCGCCAGGGTCAGGTAACTGCAGGAGCTGTTGGTTTAAAAACCCATATTGCCCTGCATCTTCTGTAACTGGGCTAATATTATTCCCCATGTCTTTTTGACCCTAAGGAGGCAAAAATATATAAAAATGTAAAAAAATAATAAATTCATTAAAAAAGACCCAGTTTTCACTGCCCCAGTTACCCTAGATCTATAGACAATTTCTTCCTCAACATATTTTTCTTTTTACTATTAAAAGGAATATATTTTTTTTTAAAATACTTTTAACCGTTTTCCCTTGTATTAAAAAAAGAAAATAAAATGAAAAATTCTATATAAACGGCACTTATGTATCATGGAAAAGGTGATAAAATTAGTAGAATAAAGTGCGAGAAGGCGGTTTAACATTCAAAACCTGAATGTACTAAAATGCAAAAAAATGTTGGGAGTTGTCAGTATCTGTGTGAAAAATAATAAAGGAAATGAGTCATGCACATTAGACGATGTCAAGTGAAAAAATTGTCTGTTGGACCAGCCCGTTCTAAAAAACTTAAACACAGAGGGCCTGGTGCCCTGTGATGATATTTAGGACCCTAGCAACGCCCCTGAGTGGAGAGATGTCAAGGAGAATGCATAGCATTATCCACTGTTGTCCCCAGATGCGAGTCCGGGAGGAGTTTATAGTGATTTGGCTGCTGGGTGTGAATGTAGCATAGTGACAAGCCTTTACGTACTTGAATAACATCATTAATCCCCTTAAATGACTCAGCCTGTTTGACCTTCCTGACACAGCCCTATTTTTAAATCTGACATGTGTCAATTATGTGAGAATAACTTTTGACATTTTTACCTATTCTTGTGTATTCACGAGATTGTTTTCTCGTGACACATTGTGCTTTAAGTTAGAAAAGGAAATTTTATCGCATACAATCCTTGTTGTTGTGAAAAATAATCAAAATTTCATGATAATTTGAAAAAATTAGCGATTTTTGAAAAGTTGCAAATATTTCTGCGAGTGCAATGACAGATATATTATTCACCACAAAATAGTTTATAACTAGCATCTACCATAATGTCCACTAAGGATGGCATCATTTTTTAAATGTCTTTTTTTTTTTTACGACATTAAGGAGGGCGTTAGAAATTTAGTAATTTCTCTACAGTTTTCAAGAAAATTTGCAATATACTCTTTTATTTAGGGACCACTCCTTTTCGTGACAGTGGCTTTGAGGCCTGCATGTTAGATACCCCATTAAGATACCGCCATCTAAGAAACATACCCCTTAACTATTTACAACACTATTTAGGAAGTTCATAACCCTTCCAGATTATTCACAGAAATTAATATGCAAAGTGGAGGCGAACATTCAAAATGTCACTATTTTTGCCGATATTCAATATTTATCCATTATTCACTGGAATACGGTAAATGTGACTATGTAAATGCAACTTAATATCAATTCCCCCAGGTCTGCCGTTTTTAGAGATATCGTCCATATGAGTGCCCTAGTGCATTATTTGGCTCACCCATTAAGCCCCAGAATAGGAAGGAGCACCTACTATACTCTGGGGTCTGCCATGTTCAATACGATTTTATTAGGCGCACATTTCAGGTTTGGGGACTCCCTAAGGTGCTAAAACTTAATAAACACCCTAAATAGAGACAAAAAAACAGAAATAATTTGATAATTGGAAACTACACCACGTTAATGAATATATCCCAGGGTGCATTGAGTAATAATGACCCAACAGTAATTCACAAATTTTTTTTTATGCATAAGGCTGTGAAAATTAAAAAAAAATTTTTTTCATAATCAGCAATTTTAGCTGAAAATGTTTCCATATATACAAGAACTCCTGGAAAAAGAACGCCTAAAACTTGTAAGCAATTTCTTCCAAGTTCTCAAGACCCTATATGTGGGTGTAAACTGCTGTTTGGGCGCATGCAGGCTTTAAGGGAGGGAAGTCGCATTGGGCTTTTGGAACGCAGAATTGGTGGGGCGCCTGTCGCATTTGCAAAGCCCCAAAGTAGCATAACAGCGAAACCTTCCAAAAGTCCCGCCCCATTTGATTCAACACCCATCAGTATCTACAACTAGGGAGTGACTTCATTTTGGATGCACAGGTGTTCACCATAGTTTTTTTTAGCATTGGCAATAAATGGGGGAAAAACGCAGTTCGGCTCATATTGTTTATTGAGTTTCAATTCTTACAGCATTCCCCTATGCAGTGTAATGATATGTGATACTTACTATGGGGGTCGTACAATTACAATGAATATATATTATTTTATATAGTTTTATTCTGTTTAAATTACTTTTACACTCAGAAAAATATTCTATAAAAAATTGCGTTTTTCATGTTGTTCCTATTCTGAGACAGCCATAACTTTTTTATTTTGCTGTGTCAGAGCTGTGTATGGATGTGTATTTTTGCGGGCTGAGACATGAGTTTTTTATTGGACCATTATGGGGTGCTATATGATGCCTATGTTCACTTCTTTTATAAGGTTTTTCTGAGACTGTGTTTGAAACAAATCATACAGCAATCTTGGTAGTGTTATTTTATTTTCATTTTTTATAGCTGGTCACTTGAGTCTCGGTATATAAGACATGTACTTACTCAGCAGGTCAATCACGAATTACACCGATACCAATTAATATATATTTTTATATGTTTTACTGCTTTTATACAATAAAAACACTTTATTCAACCAGGAAAATACGTTTTTGCATCGGCCAAGTCCTGAGAGCCTATAACTTTAAATTTTTTTTTCTGTGCTGGAGCTGCTGTAGGGACTATGTTTTTGCGAGATGAGTTTAACGTTTTTATTATGTATCAGTTTTTGGGGACAGGCTTTTTTGATCGCTTTATAAAATCCATTTTTTGAGGCCAGGGTGAAGAAAATCACTGCAATCCTAGTAGTGTTTTTTATTTTATTTTTAACCAGGCTCACCGTGCAGGTATCTCGTGATAAGTTAGCTTAACTCTTTGGGTCGCTAAGCGATCTATGGCGATACCCACTATCGTATAAGGATTTTTTTATGTGAAGCACTTTAAAAAAAAAAAGTGTTTTTAATAGTGTTTAAATCAATATTTATGCAAGCGCTATCTTCTGAAGAGCAATACATTTTTATTTTTCCGTATACAGAGCTGTAATAAGGACTTTTTTTTTTGGCGGGATGAACGACGTTAATAATTGGTACAACTTGCGTATCTAGAGAGTTTTGATCGCTTGTTACTTCCATTTTATGTGCTGCGGGATGAACAATAATCTAATTCTGTGAATTGTTTTTTTTGGTTTGTTTTTTACGGCGTTCACCGTACGAGTTAAATTTAAAAAGACAGATTTATGGGGCAGGTCGTTAGCACGGGGCGATCCCCTCTTCTCTTTAGTTTTGCGACCCGTCGTCGGTAATTAAGGATTAAAAACCCCCCCCCCCCCGAGCGACCCGGGGTGGGGGGGCGGGCGCGGGATGTCAGCGTAATTTACTGCTTTTAAGTTCGCGGATCCTCAGGACGTAAAATTTTCCGGTGCGTAAACCCCCAAACGCCTGGACTATGGATAGTCAAAGGGCTTTAAAGGGGGTTAAGTGAGTCTTGTCTCCTGCAAGAAAAAAGCTCAGGAAAAATTTTCATTTTCAGGACGCAATGTTCCAGTTTTTTGAGTTTTCCTTTTAAAGGGTTTTTGGTACTGGGGACCTCAAAGGAGGGCTTTCCCCCTTTCTCCAGACCCGAAACCCTAGGAAAATTTGGGATCGTGACTCACCGTGTAGAAGTGCGTAGTGAAACTGGAAGTTATGGTGCAGGTTCGTGCTAAAAATTCCCCGGTTTCTGCCGGTAAAATGAGTATTTTTTTAAAATTGCCTCATGGTGAGTGTGTTTAAGCGAAAAAATACAATTATTAAAATTTGGTTGTGTTGCAATTGCAAAATCTATCAGAGGTTTTAGAAAACAAACATGGGAGATTTACTCCGTCTCAAACTATACAAAGTTACGAATTGTGTTACCCGCTCTGTTAAAAACCCCACAGGTGCTCTTATTGGAGGGGCTCCATTAGAAAAACCCCTTTTATATTTCATTTTAAAAGTCCCAAATCTGTTGCAATCAGTGCTCTGTATCTAAGTTTTAAAGCTAAGAGAAGAACAGGTTAAAAAGGGTCTTCTTCGGGGCCCTATTCTGGCGATTATACACTTCCGTTTAATGTTTAATAAATTGTAATGCTTAAATTCCCAAGGAGCAGGAACGTTTAAAATTTTCCCTATAGACTTTCCCTAGCCAAATACCAGAGCCCCTAGCAATGCAAACCTTTTAAATTTGTTTAAGGGGTTTGGGGGCATAAACTATCTCTTTTGCCCAAAGGGGCCCCCTAGGTTTATTGGCCTTCAGGCCCAAAGTATTTTTCCCTTTTTTTTAGGAAATCGTAATTTTTCTGCTACTACCTTTAGGCCATTTACACGGTTTAAAATGGGCCAATTTTCGGCCCGAAATTTTCACGCCAATGCGCAAATTACGGGCTAAAAAGGGCCCCTTTTTATTACGGAAATCCACAGTTTCATAGAAAAACATGGATTACGTTACCTCTCCCCCCCCGGCGAATCCCGGGTGGGGAGATAATTGACAGGGTCACTTTCAGCGCGTATACGTGCCCTTAGTGTTTTCTATGGGCCGGCAAAGTGCCGGCCCCCCCGCTCCCGCCCGCCCCCGGCCACACGGCGTAATTGCGGGACGAAAATTATGCCCCGCATTAAAAGCCGTGTAAAACCTACCTTTTGGTAGTTCCCTGTATTGACAGTGAAAAATGGGAGGCTCTGTCAGTGGAAAGCAGTGTGAAAAAAAAAAACCCCAAAAACCCAAACACCCTATAGCTCAGTTTACTTCTGAAAATACAGCCCACAGTTCCATATTAAATAAATGTTTTCTAGTTGGGGAAATCCAGAGGAAAATCCGCATTTTATTTTTTTCAAGTCAAAAACATCCACAAAAATTAATCTTGGTTCTCTGGAAACAATATCTGGCAATATATCATAGGGCTTAAAAAAAATAATAATAATAATAATAAATTAAATTTAATATAAAAAAAAAAAAGTATCTGAAAAAAGACTTTTCTTCGGGTGCAGATCGTTACTAAAGGAAAAAAATGAATGGAATGCTGAGTATTGCATGATCAGTTTTTTCCTTCGCGTTGCCTGTTGGGCTTCATTTGCCATTTTCCCTCATCCCAGGCTCGGAATCTGAGAAAACCCTGATTTTCCTTTGGGCATAATAGTGGAATATCACAAACCCTGGAGCCTGCCTCAGTTATTGAGGTGTTTTCCTGTAGAAATCAGAAAGCCATATAAGCTATTGCACTGTCGCTTCACCCAAAAGTTTTAGGGGGAAAGGAGGGTTACTAAAGTTTCTTAAACCCCTTCTATAATCCCCCCACCCATTTCCCCCCCTTTAAAAAGTTTAGGCCTTACAGATATTCATGACTAAAGGGGAAGAGAAATAAATAAAAAAGAGGAAAACAAAAAATAATACAAAAAACTAAAAAGTCTTTAATTCCAAAAAGGAAGTTCATTTGGGCCCAAAAGAAATCTCCCCAATAATGGATTCAAAAAACTGATCAATTGAGAAGTAACCAATTCTTATACTTATTTTTTCTATAAATTCCTCAGATGTCCCTTCATTATAAGCTCAGACAAACAAAACCAGGTGTCTTGAGGACTGGTTCCCCCTCATGTTTTCAATTGCGTTGAAGGGATTTTGGGTGTCAGTAATTTCTTGTACAAAGGTCGGGTCCGCGCGTCTAATATAGTTCCCAAAATTCACGAGAAGTGCTCAAGTGGAGATAGTAATAACAAATTTTTCCCCATTCTAAATGCTTTCCTTACTCTTGGGTTTGTACTCACTAACTTCCGGGAAATTTGTTGTGATTCTAGAAATAAATCGACTGGGACAATTTCCCAAATAAAAAGCTATGTATAACCCTTCTCGGCTTCTTCGCACCGAGATTTTCAAATTCATCCCTTTCCCCAGGGGTTTTTGCAAATTTGTAAGAGCAAAGGAAGAAGGAAGGAGAGAGAGAGAGAGAAAAAAAAAGGCTGGTTCTGGGTATAACTTTTGAAACCCATAAGTTTTGGGGGCTGTCTCTTCCATTCTATTGGGGGCTCAAAACATTGTCGGGTAAAAACAAGGTTATTTGTTTTAGATGCAATTTTTTTTCCCCCTCGCAAGGAAAGATTTAGCGGGTGGCCAGGTCGGCCCCCTAAATTTGAGGAAATCTCCCAAGTTTAAACTTTACACTCCCCGGCCACTTATTGGGTACCCATGTAGTAAGGGGGTTGGACCCCCTTTTCCCCTTCGAACTGCTCAATTCTTCGTGGCATGATTCCAAAAGGTGTTAAACGATGCTCAATTGGGTAAAAGGGCCAAAGAGTCCCAAGAAATATTCCCCCACCATGAAACCACCCCCACCACCGAAACCGTATACAAGGCAGGATGGATCCCCTTTTTTTGTTGTTTACGCCAAATTTTGACCCTACCTTCAATGTCGCAGCAGAAATGAGATCATAACCGGGAACGTTTTTAATCTTCTTGTCCAAATTTGATGAGCTTGGCAAATTGGAGCCTCGTTTTTCCCGTTTAATGAAAAGGGTGGCACCCCGGGGTGGGCTTCTGTGCTGTAGCCCCCTGCCTCAAAAATTCGCCGTACTGTGGTTCAGAGATGCTTCTGCCCCCTTGGTTGTAACGGGTGGCTTTTGAGTCACTGTTTTTCCCTTTTTTATCATCGAAACCCGCGCCATTCTCCTTTACCTCTGGCACAACAAGGCATTTCCGCCCACGGACTGCCCTCAGGTGTTTTTTCTTTTTCCCGGACCATTTTGTAAACCCCCTAAGATGGGTTGGGGGGTGAAAACCCAGGAATTTTAGCAGTTTCTGAAATACTAACCCCCCTTTTGGCACCAACAACATGCCACATTCAAAGGCACTCAAAAACACCTTTCTTCCCAAATGATGCTCGGTTTAACTGCAAGGGGTTTTTTGACCCTGTCACTGCCTAAATGCATGAGTTGCCGCCCCTGTGATTGGCTGATTTTGAAATTAATTTAACGAGCATTGGGCAGGTGTACCTAATAAAGTGGCCCCGGGGTTGGGGTTATATTTGTCCTGTTTTAAAATTTAGAAACCCCTTTCTAACTCCACATTTAAAATTTTGATAAGGTGGTTCCCAAAACTCTCCTCTCCTCAAGGTCAACAAGCTGTTCGCTTGTTTTATTTAAATTTTTTATTTAATATAGGGTTTTTTCTCCCAATAGCCATCGGGCCCCCTTATGCAGCTCAAACAGAAAGGAGAAAATCAGCTTATTAAGGGTGCTACAAAGGGGGGAAAAACAGGTGCAGTTTTTAGAAAGCTCCTATAATAAGGGGGGTTTTTCTACGGTAAAATTTTCCCGAATCTGACTGATGTAGTCTGAATCAAGAGTTCACTTTAGTTTTTAAGTCACTTAAAAGGGTGTTTATTTGTTTTTGCATCTCCCCTCTAACCTCTAGAGGTGGGGGCTGGAGTTAAAAGTGTGTCCCCCCTAGATAAGAAATCTTGGCATAGTCTCTTCTTACTGGAAAGGTTACAATTATGGGTCTTTGTCTGGTCCCCTATTTTTAAAATCTCAGGGTTAAAATTAAACTCGGGCCGATAATTTTCCAATTTTAACTGGAAGAGACTAATTCCTCTCATGTCGTGTTATTGCAGTAAATATTCTATAAATGCTCTTATGAAAAGATCTTTTAAACTATGTCCCCCTTTTCACCAGATCAGGGGAATTTTTAGCCGCCCTGTGTTAGGCAAAAATGTTGGAAGGGTCTTTTAGGGGAATGCTTAATAACCTTTTGCACATTGGGGGAGCCTACTCTGGAGTTAACCACATCATCAGCTTGATTTCTATAGAATCCCATCTCTCTCCTTAAAGTGGGTCACCCCCTGTAACAAAATGGTGTAAGGGCGCCAGCACAAATGCCATAAGTGACTGCTGGATATTATATATGGAAGGGGTTATTCTCCCTTTACCCTCCTGTAAAAAAGGTGGGGTGAAGGCGCCAGCACAAAAGCTCATGAAAATGAATTTTTAAGATATTACTCAATATGAAGGTTATTCTCCATTTACCTTTCTGTCAAGGGTCTTTTAAAAACCCCAGTGAAGGAAATTTACAAGCTTTTTTCCCAGGATGATATCCGAAAATTTTTTCTTCGGTTCACGTAATAATAAATGCCGCAATTAAAGACAAAGGTAAGAGTGCACGTCTCGTGGTTGGAACCTAATTCCACAAACAGGAGGGTCTTTCGTTTTGGTGATTTATTCATAGAAGTGCTGTTGGGGGGGACGTTTAGTTGGCGGTGCTTTTTGTTATGTTTTTTCTATTTGGATATGCTGGGGTCCTTTAATGGGTCTGGTTCATATTTAAACCGGAATCTTTTCATTTATTTTCTAGATTTTTTCTCTTTACGATTGCTATCCTTTGTTAACCTAGGAAATGGTAAACTTATCTTTTAATCAAAATTACGAAATCTGGAAGTTGTTTTTTACTTACAAGGGCCTTACAGAAAAAAAAGAGCACAGCCTCGACACTGGTCCCATAGAAAATTCTGTGTAATGACAAGAAAAAGGTCATTGGGTGAGAAAAATGGCCCAAAGCCTTGGTTAAGTAGCATCCTTTTTTGCCAAAAAAAAATAAAACTTTATTAGATTAAATTTACAAGTAACTGCTTTGTTTTCTTGCGATATTTTGCAAAGTCTAGTACTTTAGAGAAACACATTTTGCTAACTGTCCCCCCCCCCCTGCGTTTTTTACCCCTTTTTGGGAAAACCCATTGTGTGCTGCCTGAGGAAAGGTGAAAACTAAGATTTTCTTCTAAATCTGTATTTCCCCTAGTCCCCCAGGCAAACAGGGATTCCACCCTTATAAAAAAAAAAAAAAATGTCTATACTGCTTTAAAAGAAACAGGTATGTTCACTGTCTGAGGAGAGCTTGTATGGGTGAGGTGGAACTAATTAATGCTTGAATTATTTGAACCTGATACTTATTTCTTTTTCTTCTTTCGTAGCTGTGTTGAGGAGGATATTAACCCATTGTGTACTGCCTGAGGACTCATGGAAATACAGATTTCGGTAAGTAAATCTTAGTTTTCATCCGAAAACAGGAGCTCATGTCTTGGATATGTCTGTGTGTGGTAGCTCTTGGTGACTCACACCTTTTCCTCCCACAAAACTTTCAATGAATATACTTTGATACAACACTCTGTAAACAGCCAACTTCTTTAGTAATGACCGTTGTGGCTTATTTTCCTCCCGGAGAGTGTCAATGACTGTTTTCTGGACAACTGTCAAGTCAGCAGTATTCCCCGTGATTGAGTAGCCTACTGAACAACTGTGGGACAATTTAAAGCTTTGGAATCCTTTGTGTGTGGCATAATGTCAACAATATTGACCTTTCTCATGTTATTTTACTTCTCTGATATATTAAATTTGGAGTTTTCATAAGTTGTAACCTATAATCATCCACATTAAAAGAAATAAACACTAGAAATA
The DNA here is from genome assembly GCA_025379985.1 of Phyllomedusa bahiana. Classification (NCBI taxonomy): domain Eukaryota; kingdom Metazoa; phylum Chordata; class Amphibia; order Anura; family Hylidae; genus Phyllomedusa; species Phyllomedusa bahiana. Next base: position 42,924 of record JAODAL010023752.1, read on the forward strand.
TATTGTCCTGTTTGTAATGTGTTTATGTAATATTTAGGCTTACTCTATTTGACTATAATTACAGACTATTAACTTTTCAATGATAATTGATGTAATTGCTTGAGATGCACAAGTATATATATATATAAAGCAAACGAAGGATGAACCAGCTTGGCACTCTCTCCCCAAATCAGAACCCTGGCAGAAAGCTTCTTAAAAGCAAAATTCTTCTTTATTGAAAAATGATAATAAAAGGTGCATGCAAGCAAAAACAATCCATATGGACGACCAAACGAGAGAAAACACAGAGCAAGCTAAGTCCTGCAGGTTGGTTGGACCGACGGGGTTTCGGGTCACATGACCCTGAAACGCATCGGTCCAACCCTCCTGCAGGACTTAGCTTGCTCTGTGTGTCTCTCGTTTGGTCGTCCATATTTGGATTGTTTTTGCTTGCATGCACCTTTTATTATCTACTTTTCAATAAAGAAGAATTTTGCTTTTAAGAAAACTTGCTGCCCGGGTCTGATTTGGAGAGAGTGCCAAGCTGGTTCATCCTTCGTTTGCTTACAAATTTACGGTGGTACGCCCGGGCCGTGCTGACAACCTCCATGACTGCATCATACGGTGGACTGTATATCGTTGAATACTAAAAGAGGTGAGCTGTTTCTTTTCTTTGGTTTGGATTATATATATATATTAAAATATTTTATAATAATATATAATTAATATTATATATATATTATATATAAAATATTATATATAATTATATATATATATATATATATAATATATTATATATATATTTTATAAAATATATATATAATATATTATATATATATATATATTTATATGTATATATATACGCAAAGTGTATATATGTATTTTGTGTCTACCTGTATACATACCACTCTCTTACTGAGCCCAAGTCTAAGGTTGGATACAATGAATGAAAACAAGCGTGAGTGCAAAAGAATTAGTATTGTAAAATTTAGTTATACTGAGACATAAATACAGATAGGCATAAACATTACTAAGACACACTTATAAATTTTAAACAACAAGTAATAGCATCTTAAAAGAACAAGAAAACTTACAACAAGCAGCATTATTTACATATTCAGATTCAGAATGTCTGAATTTAAGATAAACAGTGCATAAGGAGAAAAACAAGTGGGGTAAGGTGCAAGGCACAGAAAACCAATGTAGTATTAACGAGAGGAAAAAGAACTTCATACAAGATGTAGAATTGATTGTTGGCCATCTTACATGCATATTTAAAATTTCAAAGTTTTAAATTTAAACCCAATTTATTCTATGGGGGAAGTTTTGAATCCCCTTAAAAATTAGGGGGGAAAAAAAAAGGACGAAAACCTAGCAAAAAGTCCCCCCCAGTTCCCCCTATTTTGGTTTGGGGTCCGCCCCTTTAAGTGGTCGGGCGAAAACTGGACGCGTTTCTTGCTTTTCTAAATTGACTCAGAGCCCCAAAAAAGGGACAACAAAAGAAAAAATAGTCAAAAAGGGAAAAGAGTCAAAAAACTGAGCAGGAAAAAGCAGTACCAAATCGAAAGGGAATCGGGGGTCAGGAGAGAAAGAAAGGGGTTTCAGAAACCCAAAAAGTAGCAGTCAAAGTAAAACGGCACCCAAAACCCAAAGGGGAAAGACCTATAGCAAGCACGGGGAAAGAGCGTTAAAAGAATTCAAAATTGGAGGTCAGACCCCCGTCCAGGAGGGTTGTTTGTACGGCCCTTTTGACTGCAGACCAAAACAGTTTACAGACAAATTTAATTAGTAAAACAGGGTTTAGGAGGGGCGTTCTTTTTCTAACGAAGGGGAAATTTTCTTTTTGGGAATTTCAGGAAAACTTGGGTTCGAAAAGGGAAATCGAAACTTTGGGGTGATTCGCGGGAACGAAGGGGTGCTTTTCTTTGGGATAAAAAGGGCTGGAGCACTTTGGCTTTACAGGGGGCCCAAAAGAAATTGGGAGGAAGAAGGGCATAGCCTTTCCCTTCATGTGCAGAGATAAAGGGCCCAATCAGGGGACCGGCGGGATTCTGTGACGTCACCGCACTATTTTGGGGGCCCGGCGCGCCGCGGGGGGCCCCCTCACTCCTTTCACTGTTCTAAAGGGGGGAAGGGTTGCTCCCTGCGGGTGTTTGCGCGTTTAAGAACTGTTTTTTACACAGCGATTTTTGGGGGGTTTGTCTCAGCTTGTCTCAGGACTGTTCTCTGAATGTTCTTTTTTCCGTTTTTTTGGGGGTTTATTGGATCGGGAAAACCAGTGGCTCCACTGCAGTGCTTTATAAATTCAATACCCAAAGTGGGAAAAACCCAGTTCCTGTTGTATTCATTTAAAGAAACGCGTTTTTACTTTTCAAAAAACCACTTAAATTTTTGGTGCTAAATTCTATTGGGGGCAATTTCCCATCCGGGGGTTTAAATTTAAAGGGTTGTTTTGCTGGTGTGGGGACAAAAAAAAACCGTTTTTTTCCCAACCCCAAAATTTATTATTTTTTTTTGGTAGCCTAATTTCAAAAGAAAGGTTAATTAAACAATTTTATCTTTTTTGTGTGGCGTAAAAAAATTACCCAATTGTGACCGCTAAAAAAGCTACTAGGTTTGTGGTGGCTAAATTTTCTTTTGGGAAACTTTTACACCCCGGGGTTAATTAAGCGTTGTTTTGCTGGTGTGCTGACAAAAAAAAAAAACCGTTTTTTTTCAACGCCAAAATATATTTTTTTTTTTTGGTAGCAAAACTTCACAAGCAAGGTTAATTACAATTTTTTCTTGTTGGGGTGGGTAAAAAATACGCCTTGAAAACCCGTACAAAGAAATATTTTGTGGGGGCCCTCAATTTATTGCGAAATTTTTAACATCCGGGGGTTTTAAAAAAAGCTTTTTTTTTGTTTGGTGGGGCTGACAAAAAAAAAAACCGCCCTTTTTAAACCCAAAATTTTTATATTTTTTTTTTGGTGACTAATTCAAAAGCAAAGGTTTAAATTTACAATTTTATTCTTGTTGTGTGGCGTAAAAAAAAAATTTTGTAACAGTACAAAGTACTTGTTTGTGGGGCTCAATTCTATTGCCCCAATTTACTTTCCAGGGGTTTTTTAAAAGCGTTGTTTTGTGCTGTGCTGACAAAAAAAAACCGTTTTTTCAAAGAAAAATTTTATATATTTTTTTTTTTTGGTTTGCCTAATTAAACAAAAAAAGGGTTTTTTTTTCAATTTTATCTTTTGTTGTGTGGGTGGGAAAATCGCCATTTGTAAAAAACGCTACAAAGTACTAGTTTGTGGGGGCCCCCCAAATTCTATTGCGCAATTTACACCCGGGGGTTTTTAATTAACCCGTTTTTTTTGCGGGGTTTTGTGAAAAAAAAAAACCCGTTTTTTTAAACACCGAATATATAATTTTTCTTTTTGGCAAATTCACAAAGCAAAGGGTTTAAATTTAAGGCCTGTTTGTGCTTTTACATTTTTTTAAAAAAACACAGTGCTTGTAAACGACACTTTTAAATTTAAATTTTTTATGGCCTTTTTGGGGGAGGGAAAATTTAAAATCCAAGGGTTCCCCAAGCTTGTTAGGGGTTTTCTTTTTTGGAGTAAAAACAGGGGGGTATATTTAATCTATACGGGATAGCTTCTTTAAACCCATGTTGTACATTTTAGAAAAAAACAGTATGTCGGGACAGAGAGGGGGCGGGGGCTTTTGAAACTGCGGGGGGGGGGGGGGGGGGGGCAGTGGCAAAAAAACATTTCTAAAACGGGCCCAGGTCGCACCCACAGCAAGGGGAGTCGAAGCGGGGGTCACTCGGTAAAGGCCACAACTGCCATGTCTCTAGGGGGGGGGGGGGCCGTGTGTTGTTACAAAAAAAAAGGGGTTTCCCTTGATTGGTTAAATAGGTAATCCTCTTCCTCCCAGATGCTCTGAAAAACCCCACCCAAGGGGAGTCGGGGGGAAAACCTCGGGGAAAAAAAAACATTAGTTGGCATGGCCCGGGGGGGGGCAGGGCCCTAACCTGCCTAAAGCCCCCCCTCGCCCCAATCCATTTCCCTCAGCAGGGATTACTATGTGGTCTGGGCTCAGGCCCCCAAATATAGCGAGGAAGAACAATTTGAGGGGGGAAAGGTCGCAGAAAATTGGCGGGCAAAAAAAAAATTTGGGGGCCAATATCCCCAGCTTTTTGCAGGTAGGCGGCAAAGTATAATATGGAGAGTGGCGGGGGTCAGTGGTGAGGGTAAACCCTCGGCTTAAAAAGGGACCGGTGAGGGAGGACAGAAAGTGACGATGAAACCCCCAAATAGGGGTTGATGTCCCCCGCCCGCACTTGGGGGGAGGGGTGAAGCAAGGGCTTCTTCATCGTCAGGAAAGGGGGGTTTAGTTTGCGCGTCAGGCAGCGGGGCAGCCAGAAGGGGGTTTTGTGGGGCCCGTGAGTCAGCAGGGTAGCAGCAGGTGGGGTCGGGGCCAAGGGGCCCAACCGGGGTAGAAAACCCCGTTTTCGCAGGCCCAAAGGGCCCAAGTAGCGGAAACGGGGGGCCAGCGAGGCGGGCGCGGGAAGTATTTCACTCAGTGCGGAAGCGTTGGCGGTAAAATTAAGTACTCGGGGGTGTGGCAGTTTTTTGCTAAGACACGGAGGACCCAAATATGGGTAAAATGTAAAATTTTCCTGTGTGCAGAAAGGAAGGGGGCCCAAGGGAGCTAATTTGGGAAAAGGGGGCCCTGCGTAAAACACATGCGGGCGTCCCCATCCGGTGGCTGGGAAAAAAACGTGGTCAGATGTGGTGGCCCAAACTCCCCCCTCGCAGCGACGGCCAGTGGCCGCATCCCTTTTCCCGCCAGTCAAGGCCCCAAACCACCTCGCGGGAAGGGGCAGCTGTTTCTCTTTTAAACATCCTCCCCCGGGTCAGTTTGCTCCTGTCCTCGTTTCTCATGGCGCCAGCAGTCGTTCGAAGGGGCGATTAAAAAAGGGGGCCCAACAGTTTGGTCCAACCTTTCCTAAGGTGCAGCCCGGACCGTGATCCTGTCCAAGTTGTTGGTACTGCAGCCCCTCCCTTTCCAAAGGGTTTTGGGGTCTCTCCCCCCATTCAGAAAAATAATGGCTTTGGCCGACCCGAGATGGTAAATTCCCAAAGGTTTAATTTCTTTTCCAAAAAGGAAAATTTCCCAAAGCATTTTCCAAAAATTTAATGTAGAAACAAAAAAAAGGGGGTTTAAAGTCCTTGGGGCTTTTCGGTTTGTTCCAAGGGGTTACCGGGCCCAGCGCGGACGTCTGGGCTGTAATTTGGGGTCAGGGCCAGTACATTTTCCTTTACCCCCAAAATGGGTGAAGGGTTGTTTCCGGGCCCAGGCACACCAAAAACTTGGACAGGAGACGGCGCTTTCCCCCTCCACGTTGTAAAACTGCTGTTTCTGGCCAATGTCCGCCCCCTTTCCTCCCCCACCACCCCCCCATCTCACCCTCCCAAGTACTGCTCCATATCCCACATTTTTTAAAGGGAAACAGCGGTTTCCGAATTTTCTACACCTACTTGGGCCTCGGCAAAACGAAGTAACCCCGGGGGGGGGGGAAAACTGCTTCCCCGTCATGCAGCAAAAAAATCGATGTGTGGCTTTCCCCGCCCCAACTGCAAATCGGAAAAAATGGTGACGGACAAGGGGAAGGAAACAGGGTTTTTGTCCGCGCTGCACCGGGGAGGGAGGGGTCCATGGGCCCTGCAGGGCCCGCCCCGTGTTCAATTTGGTTGAAAAAAGGGTTTCCCTGAGGTCTTCCACGATTTTCAGCCCTTTCTGAAAATGGCCGGGAAAAACTGTGCTGCACTTTATCCATTCGTACAAAAACCAGGAACCCCTCCTGATTTGCAGGGCAGAACGGCCCCCCCCAAACCCCCGCTTGATAGCGATGTTTCCAACCCGCTGGAATTCCACCCTGCAAGTTGGACCGATTCTGAAAAAGGAAAAAGGCCATTAACGTTTTTTGTGATCCAGGCAGCAAAAAGTACTCCCTTGTAATTTTGGGATGTCACCCCAGGGGAAAAGGCTCATGGTGCACCTCCCTTTTTGTTGGGGCCATTCGAGGGGGCCCACGTTATTTGTAAGTCCCCAAAGGAATTCCCGGGAAAAAACGTTTTCCCACTGCTTAATGTCCTGGAAAAGATGTGAAAAATTTCTGTCGGGGCGGGGCTGGAGATGGGGCGACTACATCTGTGGCCCACATGAGTCCGGTGGGGACTAAAAATGGGGGAGGAGGAGGAGGAGGTTTTTGGGGCAAAAAGAATTGTTTGGTGAAATAAAGTGGTTTTTCTACCCAGGTGAAAAGAGAGGAGGAGCAGGAGCAGTGGGGGAGGGGGATGGAGAAAAAGAAGCCGGGCAGATAACCCCCAAAAGGCCCGTGGCAGTATCCCAGGGGGAAATTTGGGGCAGGGACCCCCCTCGGGGTTTTCTTTGTGCAGATGTCCCGACGCATGTTGTTAATTTCCCTGGTAGTGACAGCCGAATAGTCGCATCCGCAGAGGGAGGGATTTTCCGGGGCTCTCCCCCCTTTGGACCCTCGTTTCCCGGTCCAAAAGGGGGAGCCTTTTTCCCGTTATTGGGGGGAAAGGGGAAAAAAACCCCAAATACTATGGGGGAAACCCTCCGAAATTTCATTTGGCCGCGGGCCTATGTGCACAAATCGTCCCCCCTCTGAAAGGCCCTGACCGGGGGGTTCCCTCGCGCCCCACTTTACTACTGCCGCGGCGGTTGGGGGAAGGGGGGGGGGGTTGGACCCAGTCCCCAAGGCCCCATCAGCTAGAAAACCTAAGTCTGGGAGTCACAAAAATGAGAAAGTTTTCCTTCACCCGCCTATTTTTGGGAGGGAAAGTCACCGCAGCACCCGCAGCAGGACATGGAGAATTCCCTGAACCAACGGTTGGGGCCTCTTGGACAGCACTCTGCCCCCCCAAAGTTAGAAGATCCCTGGATTTACTGGGAAACCCAAAAACGGGGATGTGTGGCCCCGCAATTGCCGAGTTTGCAGTGGAGAAGCTTTTCCCCCCCAATAGCCAGTAGTGGGGCATCAGAGGGGGGGTTCAGGGCGGGGGGGGAAATTCGTTCCCCCAAAGGAGAACCCGCCTTTTTCCCCCGGGAAATGTTGAACGAATGACCTTTGTCAAGATGAATCAGGGTTTGGATTTGGCCAGGTTTTCCCCCACACCAATGCCTTAGGCGTCAGTCTGGGTTCAAAAATAAACCCGCCCCAGCCAATATTCTGATGCCGCCCCCCCTGTTTCCCCACATCTGCTGATAGTTTCTCCATTGCCAAACCCCCGTCTTTACCGGGACTGGTATTGGCCCCCCACCTCAACACTCTGTCTTTTTGTTTTCCATCTATGTGTCATGCTTTCTGCTGCTGTTTCTGTTGGGCCCTTTACTTTCCCCCACTGTGTCATTGTGCCAAATCTGCGGCCTGGGACTGTTTTCCACCTCCAGAAAGTCATTGTGCCACTCTTGACCTCCCTGTGTTGCTCCTGTCCTTTACTCCACTCTCTGTCCAAATTTTGGGGAAATGCCTGAAATTTATGCTGCTGCCGCCGTGACCTCCCCCTTCGTCATTGTTTCCGCTCTGTGGCCTAATAAATTTTTGCCCTGCGAAAAGTCATTGTGCACCTTCTGACCCCCATGCTGTTGGCTTTTGGACTCCTGTCGTGCCCTCCACACTGTGTCATTGTGGGGCCCCCTGTCTGAAACCCCATGCTGCTTTCCGTGGGTGGGTTTCCCGCCCTCCACAAATGGGGGCCAAATCCTGTTTTTTCCCACCCCCCGAATTTTTCATTGTGCCCTGTTCTGCCTTTAGCTGCTGTGTGGGTGTGCCGTTTCCCCCCCACACTGTGTCATTTGTGCCCCCTGTCTGAAACCCTTTTGCTGATGGGCCCGGGTTTTCCCGCCGTGCCCCCCCACTGTGTCATTGGCCCACTCTTTGGCCATAATCCTTTTTTTTCCAGCTCCCGAAATTTTTTCATTGGCCACTGCCTGACCTTTATGGTGCTGCCCCCCGTGACCCCCCACCTGTGTCATTGTTGCCAAATCTGCGGCCTGGTAATGTTTTGCCACTTCCAGAATTTTCCCTTGTGCCACTGTCGAAACCCCATGGCTGTGGCTGCCCCCGGGCCCCCTCCCCCCTCTGTCACTAATGTTGAACCCTGAGCTCACGTTTGTTTTTTTCCAGCTTTTGCGGGCCAAAGGGCCCTTTTTCGGTACGGGGTTTTGCTTCGTTTTTTTTTTCATTTTTTCCCCCAATTTAAATCCAGGGCATTTTATAGTGAAGCGATTCTTTAAAAGGGGGGGCAGGGCTGTGCGTGTCATACTAAAACACAACATTGTTGAAGAAACCAAAAAACCCCCCTCCCTCTGCATATTTAAGCATGGCACAAAGTTCTTTCGCAACCCCGCGGCTCTGGGCAGTGGAAATAGCTGTTTTTTTTCGTGATTCGTGCCCAAAAAAATTCGGACCCGAAACGAATTTTTCGGAAAATTCGGCGAAGTGACCCAAAACCCAATTTTTTGAGAAATTCGCCCAAATTTTAAACCCGGAGCATCCGGGAGGTAAGTGTGAGTCTTCTCTTCTGTTTTTATGCAAACCCCGATGGACGTACGAGCCCTTAATTTGGGCCTGCCCCCTTTAAGGTCAAATTTTTTTTTATTAGATTTTTTTGTTGAAAAAAAATGCAAAAAATTGGGTGTGTTAAAAACCAGTTTTTACCTTGCTTCATCAAAATGACATATAATTTCTGAATCATGATGAATTATATCAGTTAAACATTTTCATCCCTGTTATAGCCATTTAGCAGTCACCTTATTGGGAATAATTTTAATTAGGGTCAAATATTCCCCTGGTACAAAAAATCTTGAAATATTCTGTAATAACTGGAAGAGGTATACTTTAGTTTTCCACATTTTTAATATGTCATTGAATAGGACCATATTTTTTGCTGACTAAAGTCTTTTCTTCTTGCAACAATATCAACCTCAATGGGTAAGAAAACAAAAATTCCCTGTTTATGTTATTGATTAAAAAAAGTTTGGGATTACAAAATTAAACCATTCAGTTTTATTATATTTGTTTATTATGTCCAAAATTTTTTTTTTGTATCCCAGAAAGAGAGGTAAACCCCTTTCCCAAAATTTTTAAACCCTTTTTCAAAATCCCACAATGTATATGCCCAAAATAGAATTGATCCTTAACAAAATGTCTCCCTTTAAATTTTTTTTTTCTTTTTTTAAGTACCCAAACTGGCCAAATTTGATAAAATGGGCTGATTTTAAAATCCCAAAAACAATTTTTTATTGAAGTATTTAAAAAGCTAAGGAAAAACCCCCAAACGACTTTGTCCAATGAGCCCTTAATTTAAATTTGCAAACATTGCTAACTCGGATTTGCAGTTATTAATGTTAATACCTTGAATATACTTGTTATCTATTCATGCAAGTGCTAATGGTATAATAATTAAATAAAAACATAAATAAATTAGGGTTAAAAAACAGAGGAAAACCCCGGGAACCTTGCCTTGTCTCTTCAACCCCATATCCAAAATTTTTAAATTGGGGTCTGGTACTATATAAATTTAATTTTTCATTTTGCTTAGTACACCCCGTAAAACTGAACCCCATTAAATTATAAAAAAGTAAAAAGTGCTAAAATGACCCAATAATACCAATTTTTTTACTGCACTGGAATATACATTTTTACATGAAGGCCAATATTTTCGCCATACCCGGAATTTTTAAATGGGGAGATACCAGTTGGTTTTTTTCATTTGGTGCTTTTCAGAATTTTGGAAGTGATTTACAAGAAGGGTTTCATCCCGTGATCAAAAGTAGGGGTATCCTGGCCCTGTTTAAAAAAAAAAAGAAAAGGGAAAAAAGGGAAAGGGTGGTATAAAAGGGTAGAAAGGGGCTGTTTTTTTTTTAGTTTTTCTCAGTTTAGGTGGGAAAATTTATCCCTTTAGAAGAGCACTCATATGGGGGTGTGGGATTTTAAATTGCCTTTTGCACCCCAATAGGCATCTGCATATCACAAGGCATGATGGGAAAAAGAGCTGAAAGCCCCAAGAAACCCCCCTTTTGGATGTTAATAATCCCCCAATTTTTCTTGGGGACTCAATGGTCTTTAGAAAGCAAAAGAGATTTTGAGCCCAAACCAGTGTTGCCCCATCTTCAGACAGCTTTCCCCCTTTTTTTTCCTTTTTCTTAAAAATGCTATTAAGCTTTGTAGAAATTCAGCTAATCTATCAGACATATTTTGTGTATTTAGGTGGTTGCAATTATAAGTGAAACAGATCTTTAGGATCCAGGATTGTTCAGATCTTTGGGGTATCATTTTTCTATAACCTGTTTTACCTGTATATAAGTTTTGATTTCGATATAGTTTTTCTATTTTTAAAGATTTTTTTTAAAAAGGGAAAAAAAGATTTTTTTGGGACAAAGTGATTTAAAAAGGGAGGGCTTGGTGAAAATGGAAAAATTCCAAGTTTTCCAGCCCCATGGTTTGGGACCCGCGATTTTTGCCAAGGGGGCAACAAAGGAGTGTGAAACAGTCCATTGCACTGTTATGGATATTAAAATCCTTTTATTTAAAAAACTATTTGGGCCCCTTTTGGTTGATCAAAGTTTGAAAATTTTTAAAAAAGCATTTCCCGAAAAATTCCCTTTATTTTATCTGCCAAATTTTTCTTTCTTTCGTCTCACCTTAAAAAGGGGTTTTATAATTTCATTAAATGGTTTCCCGAATAAGGGGGGAAAATGGAAACAAGTAAATTTTTTAATAAGATGTTCCCTTAGCAAAACTGTCTTGTATTCACAGTTTTCCCTTTTCTTTTTTTTGTTTAACCCCTGATATCCAGTGCTGGCCAGATCCTTTCCTCCTTGCATTTCACTAGCTGAGGCTCCCTTTCATTATGTTCGGTCCCCCGGGCGCTGTATTTCCCGAGCTTTTCATTCCTGCCTTTCACTCAAAATAAGGGACCCGCCCTTTTTACTCTGCCCAGCAGAAAAAACAGAAAAACATTGCAGGGCTTATACAAAACAGGAAACCGCAAAAATTTTGTGGCGACCCTGCCCCTCTGACTCAGTTAGGGGCCGGGAGCAATTTCCTTGCACACCTTAGCCCGAAAAACACTGCAGTTTAATCTACAATCAGAAAAAGCACAGTAGTGGGCTCGGTGCCTAACTTTTGCTTTTATAGAAAGCTGGGGATTCAAATTGTAACCCAAAACTCCCGCTGTGAGAGGAGAAGAGATCAGGGGCTCAGTCCCAGATTTAAATTTCAAACCCGTGGTTTGTATACAGCTTTAACCAAAAAAAGGGGCTGCATAGGGAGAGACAAAAGGAATGTGGTCAGAGGGGGGGGGGGGTCTTGGGAGCCCGCTTCATGAACAGTGAAAGGGGGGATGATGTTACTCAGCTGAGGGGGAAGGGGAAAAGCCCTGCATTTCCCCCCTTTTTTTTGAGAAAACCGAAGCAGTATGAATTTAGCCGAACTAAAAAAAGCGAAAACATCCTCTTTAAAACCCCATATTTTTGCTGTATGCAAACCCCAAAAATTTCCCCCCCCCTTAAACTTTGGTTTTTTTCCTCCTCTACAGAATTTCTGACTGTAAAACTGCAAACAATGCTACTTGTTTTTGTACTGATCTGCTGCTAGTGCATTGTTTTGCAAAGGGGGGGAAAATTGAATGTGATTTGAGTAGTTTGCACAGAGAAATTTGAAAAAAAAGTCAAAAATTAGTATTTTTTGCCTGTGCAGGGGCGACCCATAGGGGTTTCCAAATAAAAATTTTAGGGAAAAAATTTGGGCGTTTTTCTTTAAATAAAAAATTTAAACCAAAATAATGTATTATTAATTAGGGGGGTTTTTCAAATAAATAAAAATTAAAACAGATTTTTATTAAATATTGTTTGTCCAATAAAGATATACATTTGATTACCATACATTTACATATGATAAACTTTCAAACAAAGGTTATAAAAACTCATGCATAACTTTTAATACACATGGTTGAAAGGTTGCACTGATATCTTGTGAATGTCTTTTGTCCTTTTCATTTGGTTTAATTTGAAAATCGTTGGCCGTTGGGTCATACAGGATATATCCGAAACGGTGAGGAGTGAGGACCTTCAGAGCAGAACAAACAGATGAAGGAAAAATGCTAATCCAGCAGTTTGTTGTTTTGATAAGTTAATAATTAGCTAACATGAATCAAATGAATTTTTCTTTCCTCAAAAATGATTTTTGTGGAAGCATTTGAGTTTAGGGAGTGCAGCACAGGAAGAGAGTGATAAGGCCAACTGCCTTTAAAATAATACTATGGTAGTCCAAATTGAAAAGTTTTTTGTTACTTCCGGCTATAGAGTATTGACACAGGACTCAGAGAGAGTGCATCAAGCACTGTTTATTAAAAAGCAAAACATGCAGATTTTACAGACTGTCAATTACAGTCAGGTCTTCAACAATCATATCTTATCTTTGACATGAAACCAACAACATCATGGACATCCTGAATGTAGTCCTTCGCTTCTAACCTTGAGCTTCAAGCTAGGGATGGTTGACCGTGAACTCATAAGGGACTGGGAGTTCTTTGCCAAAGAAACAGATCTTTGTTTTCAGGCTGTGTGAAAACCTTAGTAAGTTGCAAACTAATTAAATGGCTGAAAACAAACATATGGCGAGCCCTGTAAACACAACTACCTTGACCCAGGTCTGGTCTCCTTTTGCTCACCGTGGTTTCAAAGCAGGTTCACTTCGTCTATGTTTCTTTGATCTTTTGCATGACTTTGAAAAACAAAAGAAAATAGTTTTAGTCATCACATATATTAAAAGCAATATCATAAAAACTTGCAACACACCTTGTGTTCTTCCCATAATCCATCCACTTAACCCTCTAAAACAATTTACTGGACTAAGGAAGGAAAAGGTGTCATTCCACCAACTGTCTATATTTTTCACATTTTCTTCATTATATTGTTTCCTAAGGGTTTCTACCTTTTCCATCCCAGTGTGTATGTTCAGAAATCCTTTGTCATCTACAGTATATAATGGCAAAAGGCGGAGCTTACCACCTGGCACATTCTTCCTTCTGCGGACGTAAGATAATCTAGAACTATCGTATGCTGATTTGTAACAGCCATTATCTGGTTCTGTACCATAACTGTGATGTTGAGTATATCCAGGATATCCCATATCTTGGTATCTAAGTAATCAGTGAATTTTACCAACTTATCCCACATTTGAATGACAATAAGGTACAAAAACAAGGTGCTGACTATTTTGTTGCTTACACTCATCTGGACCAGATGTGGACTACCATATGGTCTCGGTTTGTTATCTGCAGCTCTCTTGTGTCTTGGAAACTTGAGTGGGTCTACATGATCAGCGTGTATGATAAACGTAGTTGGGGTCAACCCGGGCCAATGTGCAGGATCCACTAACACCTGCATGCAACCACTTCAGGGCTTTGTATCCACATACCCAATAAACTTCAAGAGGTAAGTCCCAAAATTCAGAGTCTTGTAACACCAGCTAGTGTGCTAAGTCTACGGGGATTGTCACATTTTATACATTAACCACCCAGATATTTGTCCAAGTGGGCTACATTACCTGTCATCTGGGTTACCACAGATGTGTGCCAGGTATATCATTTGAGTCTTCATTTCTTGGGAGATTTCCAGGGAATTTAGCACAAATAGTCTTATTTCCTTCAGGTAACAAGCTCCCATATTGTGGTGTTGTGTATATATCTTTCCAGAAGGGAGGGTTTAAATGCATCTAGGGTGTCACTGGTAGCTTTAAAACTTATCTGCAAACCCTCAGATGGTAGCTCTCCAAAGTTCTCTGTCCTACTCCTTTTCTGGGGAGTTCACTTACCCCCCTTAAGAGCCATATACTGGCTACTACCTTTTCGACTGGTAAGATTTCCTTGCCACCATGGGAGCATAATCCCTCCTACTACAGGGATGGCAATTGTGTTTTGCAACTTAGTGTTCCTTGTTTCATTGTTTGCCAATTTATCTGAACAGTTTCCCCATCCCATTAACTCTTCCTATGATACAGGTATGACCAAATACAGGAGACTTTCGGCTGATACAGGGGAGTGTGTACATAGCCAACAATTAGATTGGTGTCATTATTCATTCCTTCCCATATTATTGTATGGTGTTTTAAGAACCTGTTCTCTTAGTGGTTTTGTGTATATATGGAATAGACTCTTTCAATGGCCATAGATATCAAACATACAAAAAGAAAATATAAACTTTTCTACTCTCAACTCCCCTGTTGGAGGTGCAATCACAGGTTTGCAATGGCCAGCATGTATCCAATTCAGTTTTCCCTCTAGCTTTACTGAGGTGGCTGTAGTCAGCAGCACTTGGTATGGACCTTCAAACTTATCGTCAAGACTTCCTCTGATGTGCTTTTTGGTTACCACCCAATGTAGAGGTTGCAGATTATATCCTTTGCTCAGCATCTAGATCTGGAATAGAAGAGTATACTTTCTTATGCACCCAAACTAGTCTAGCATGTAGTGCTGAGACATAACAGGCCAGCTAACCATGGTGAAGTAGCAATTGTTGAGGAAAATACAGGCTCAACCTTGGCACATTAACAAACAGTATCTCATATGGTGAGAGGTTAGTTTGCCTGTTAGGCGTTTACTGGACAGAGAACAATGCAAGTGGAAAACACTCTGTCCCTGGCTTCCCTGTCTATTCCATGGCTTTTCTGATTTTTTAACTTGAGAGTGCCATTTAACCTTTGTACCTTACCACTACTCCGAGGATGGTAAGGGGTGTGGAAGACCTGCTGTACCCCAAAACTGTTTAGTATTTCAGACGTCACTTCACCTGTACAATGTGTTTCTCTGTCTGATTCAATTACCTCAGGTACTCCATACCGACATATTAAAACAGACATCAGTTGTAGCTCTTGTAGTGGGACTCACCATGCGGTAGGGTTCAGGCCATCTTGAAAAGAGATCGATACACACCAACACAAACTCATATACCCCTACTTTTGACAGCTGTATGTAATCAATCTGCACTCACTGAAATGAATAGAGAGGCTTTATCATGTGTTTCTGTGGAACCTTTACAGGTTTTCCTGCATTATGCAGAGCGCATGTCATGCAGGACCCGATAGACCTAGTCACTGCACCTAATACACCCGGTACATACCACACTTTTGTGATAATGTCCATCACAGCTTGTTTTGACAAAAAAGTCTGTTCATGTATGGCTTGTGCCATTAAGGGATACAGTGCCCTAGGTAACACAGTTCAAGTTCCTACCATTTTTAGTCCCTTAAGAGTAATCCGTGCACCTACCCTCTTCCAGGCCTCTCTTTCTTCTGCATCTGCTTGCTGCTAAGAAGTCTTCAAGGCCTCAGACATCACTGGGTCACTGCAAACCAATATGACCTCTGTAGTCGTCGTTGCCACACACCATGGCTGCTTGGTTGCCTCCTTTGCTTCCGGTATATGTAGTATGTGCTTTAACGACTGCAGCTTTGGAGGGGAGCAACAGGGCTTGCATCACTCGGCTTATAGTGTCACCATTTTTAATGGCTTCACCTGTGAAAGAAAGGAAAACTTTGAACCTTTCAGATAGGACCATAATCATGGGTTATCCTGAAGGCATGTCTTAAGTCTGTATAGACAGTTACCGTTTACCTTCTGTCTGTCTACATGCCTCAGCAAGAGCTGTCAGTTCGGCCACCTGCGCCGATGCATGAAGGGGAAGTGACTCTGCCTTTATTACCTTGTGTTGGGTACATATCCTCCCCCAGGCTTCATGAACCATCTACAAAAAAGTTGTACTTGAGAAAGGATTCCCTGAATGCCATGAGGAGTGTAGATGGTAACAGGGTTATCCAAAATTATTTCAGAGGCTTTGTCAAGCATTAGTATTACTGTGGCCACTGCTCATACAAAGGAAGGGGAACCTCTGATCACAGGGTCAAGTCTGGCTGAGTAATAGGCAAACAGTCTCTGGTGAGAGCCGTGTGCCTGAATCAGGATTGCATTAGCATGGCCTGCAAACTCCATGCAATAAAGTCTGAAAGGGAGTGTGTAATTAGGAAGGCCCAATGTAGGAGATGCCATGATCATCAGTTTGAGAGAGTAAAAACTATCCACTGCCTCAGAGGTGAGGGAAAAAGGAGCAGAGAATAAGCAATTTGGTTGGATGCATTCCTTATTTAAAGTTGGCAAAAGGAGACAAGACCTAAAAAGTTACGAAGATATTTCACCCCTTTTGGAACGTGAAGGGACTGAAGCATCTGAACATGCTCAGGTGGGAGGTGATGCGTGCTGGGCCCAATGCAGTGTTCTAGGAATATCACCTTATGTTGGCAGAATTGGAGTTTGTCTCGTGCCACCATGCAACCTTTCTTTGCAAGAAAAGTTAAGAGGGAGATAGTGGCCTGTTGGCAGGTAGATTCAGTGGGGGCTGCTAAGAGCAGATTGGATTCTCCAATGTATTGGAGAAGGGAAGTTTCTGACGGAGGAGATCAGCCACTTAATACAGACTACAAGGCTTGAGAGTACTGGTAGTGCTGTTTTAGGCTCCTTGAGGAAACTGGACACAAGCCTACTGCTGTGCTTATAAGGTAAAAGCAAAAAAGGGGAATGGACTCTGGGTGCAAGGGTATACTGGAAAAGGTTTTAGGTCAATTACTAAATAACATGTAGCAGTTGGCGCTACTTGAGACAACATTGTGTGTTGGGGTTTGGTATGACAAGGGTTAATGCTATAGACAGCATTGATGGCTGGTAAATCATGAACCAACCAGTAGTGGGGAGGCTGACCAGGTATGGACTTCTTCTTTACTGGAAGCAGAGGTGTGTTTGCTGGGGAGTTTATCTTAACCAATGCTTCCAGAAGAGCAGAGTAGTCCAAGGGTACTGTTTCAAACATGGAGGAGTACACCTGGGTTTTAAAAGAACTTCAGCAGGGGGTACTGAAAGAAGCCCAATGTCTTGGATGTGACCCACAAAAAGGAGGGTACCTGCTGCAACATGAGCTCTTGATTTGGGGTCAAAGAAAGAATAGCCGGGCTCTGTACAAAGTCAAGAGCAACTAGTACACCATCCTCTCAGTACACCATGTAGGTGCACATACAGTATCTTCAACTCTTCCTGTATGTGAGGGCTAATCCCAGTTAAAAATGCTTGCACAAGAAGTTTTTGTGCCACGGTACCTCATTCATCATAACCCAGGTCTCGCCAGACTGCTGTCAGCCTTTGTTCAAAACATTCTGTTTTTCCTTGCTTCATGCCCTCTGATCCCAATGACCCCTCTTGTGCTTTCTCCTTAGCCAATTTTAGAAGAGCTGTAGTATACCATTAGCCTGAGACATGTGCGTTCTTCTCCTGAGTGCTGAGCAATCGGTTCAGTGTCTCTTGTGCTAACTTCTCAACCTTGTCAGTGATCATGCTGCCAGCATTTTCCCCTGCTTTCCCCATTGCTATGGCTCTACAGTCAAGGCATGCTGCTGAATAAGTCTGTTGGATGGTGGCAAATTGGTGACCAAAGGGCACAGGTTTCAGGAGTGGGTCTGGGAGAATTGTTATTAAAGTTATTGTTTCTTGCGGTGTCCAAGGACGCCAGTCAAAAACAGCTTTGCTGTCATGTTCTGTTGATAAGCTAGAGGCTTAAACAGTGGGAGTCGTGGTCAGCTTAAGCTGAAATTGTCTCAGTGAATATGCTCGGCTGAGATGCAACAGAACGGGTCACAAGCTGAGTTTTAGTGAGGACGGGATATACACCTCCTCCTCTAGGTTTTGATACTAATGCAATTGAAACAGGTATTTCTCCAATCTGGATCTTGAAGGCCACACCTGTGGCAGATCCATCCGGCAGGACTGGACTCTGCCACCAAGATAGCCCATTTCTGGTCTGAAAGATATGGCAGTGGTTCAGTGGGTTTCTTACCAGCTGCCAATTCTTCACTTTATAAATCTTCAGCTACTTGACACCATTTTTCCACATGTTCATCTAACTCATGATTCATCAACAAAGTTCTGAATTCACTCTGAACTTTCCTCTACTTTTTAGAATACATCCATTGTCCCTCCCATACTCTTATCTTCTGTATCACTTTCTTAATGCCTTTTGTCCACTCCTGCTTTATCTGACACTAGTTGCTTTGCCCTCTTAAAATTCTCATCTCTGGTTAATTGGTTACCCATTTTCTCGTGCTAATTGTTATAACTTTAATTTTCCCTCTTGGTTCCCTCCAAACGGGCTTCCTCCCTTTAGTAGGGTGCCCGGTTTTTAAACTTTTCCCGCCAAACATACTTTCTCCTTTTAATTCCAAAGGTCTCTGGTTTGGAGTATATTTACTTAGGGGATAAAAGAGAGGTCCAAATCCCCTCTCCTCTGTTCCCTGCATGTTCCAGAACAGAGTACAAAAATACAGAAAACCGCTCATCCAAAAATTGCAACAAAAGTATCAATGGGAGTCATGCTATACCATAGTACTACAGTTCTTCCGTACTTAACAATATGGTGTGGCACTTACAGACAAGGACCTATACTCCTCCCACACTTTGAAACATATAGAGGAAACTCAGGTAGGACAGAGGTTTAGTAAGACAAGCTTCTTACCTGCAGCGCTACCTTTTTGGCCTCGTCAGTCCTTCCAACATCCTAATATGGTACGTTGGGGCACAAGTATCTCTTTAAAAATTATATGTTGAGTAATATCGTACCAAATAAGGAATTAATGCATAGTCTGAAATGAGCAGACTGCGATAGCAGTCAAATGCTGGAAACAACTCACCGGGGAAAAATCAGCCCGCTACCAAGTTCGAGAGAAGAAATTTTATGAATGAAAACACTTTACAAATGGGAAACCCGATGTTTAAATAGTTTTAGATTGAGATCAGGAGGTATGTGATCAGGGGTAATGAGATAGTAGTAGATCAAGAAGCAGCCGATACGAAGCTGACTATAAATGTAATTAAGCGTGTTAAGCAATCAGCTTGGGAGTAATGAACTTGTTAACCAATTTATTTTATGAATGAAAATTTATTTTATGAATGGAAAAGTTTTATTGTTAACAACAGCCTCGTTGTCAGTAGT
>JAODAL010023753.1:0-62008 GCA_025379985.1 Phyllomedusa bahiana
AAGGTTAAAAAGGGTGAATTGGTTCTCGCTATCTACTTTTAGGCTAAAGTCACACAGCAAATTGAAAATGGCATACAGCACTCAACTGAATCTTCCTTTTGCTAGAACACACCGCAACGCCTTTTTTTCTGCATTTTTGCACAAAAAAAATTAGGGTCCGATTCCCGGTACATTAAGGCTTCGGGGATGCGATGTCAGTCCTGCGGAATATAGAACGTGTTCGATATTCCGCTGGTCAGTTTCCGTTTTAGGAAGCCCATAGTAAAAAAAAACAATCCGTACGGTTTAGACTACAGCACGGATTTTCTATTGAAGTCTACTCAGCGCAGGGCACGGTCGGTTTTTCAACGATTTCAAAATACTGAATCCGCTGAAAATGCTGTGTATGACTATGCTGTGTAGACCTAGCCTTAGAACCTGTGTGAAATCTAATATTGCTTTGGGTCAAATTTTTGCAGAAATATGGAGATTTCTGAAAGGTTTACAAGCACCACTGTTAACATCTTTCATGTCATCATTAATATTGACCATAGCAAATATGTAATTACTCAGTTGAAATCAGTGCTATCCCCTTCATGGCCGTTTACAGGTGGTGTCAGCTGTAAAACACAACCAGTGCCCATTGTATATGGATTGGAAATAGCTGCTAAGCCCACTCCATGTTCTCTGCCTTAAATTATTACTTATACCAAGTTGGGAAGAGGTTACATCATCTGAACTCTATATATTAACCTTTTAGCGACATCAGCTGTATATTTATGGTAGATATATGCTAAGACAGTATTGCGCAGGTCGAGGAGCTCAGCATGCTGCATATGTGGCAGATGCCGGCTGTGTTACACTGTTGACACCCATAAGCAGCAACCAGGATTGGAGATGACTCCAATTCAAATCATTTAACACCTCAGATATGGGCTTAGAGCTTTGGTAGAGGATTCTACCATTATTGTATTGCGATAGATATATATTACAGTTTATATCCATATATTCTATCCTTAATTTTTTTTATAAAATGTTGTAAAATAATAAAAGTAATAGCATTCACTTTACTGATTCCCTCCCTCCAAGGTCCTGTTCCAGAGCTTTCCAAATCCCCTGCCGGTCACTTTCTTGGTCCTTTTCGACATAGATATGTGACCAGTGCCCAGTCATTGCCGCATTCAGAAATGTGTGGAAGAGCATGAAGCATAGGGAGTAGGGATCTGTAACTTGCTACTTTTGACATTTTAAAACTTTTTTTTTTTTTTTTTTTTAAGTAACAGCCCATTTAATACTCAAAGAATTTGGCTATTAACCCCTTCCTAAATGTACCCACAAAACCTTAAAGGGGTTTTGCCAGGAAGTGAGTTCATTACCTCTTAATATGATCAGGAGAGACTATAAACAAAGCAAGCAGCCTCACAGATGAGAGGGAGGGGCCTAAGCAGCAACTCTGAGGAAGCAGGAAGCGTTGTGCAATGTGTACTCAAATAAAAAATGAACCATAATTCTCTTACAAAAGCACAACATCTTTTTCCACAGCCCCCCTTTCAGCCCTGAGTATAACGGGGAAACAGGGAGCTTGGCAAGTGTACTCAAAAAAACATTAAACCTTTGGGTTCTCTATACAAAGAACAACATCTTTTTCCCAGTCCCTTGTACTCGAATAGTAACGAGGAAACAGGGAGCGTTTTGCAATGTGTATCAAATAAAACATTGAACCATGGATTCTCTATACAAAGACACAACATCTTTCCCACACCCCCTTTCACTCCGAGTATAACAGGAAAAGGGGCGTTTGCAATGTGTACTCAAAAAAAACATTAGAACCCGTATTCTTTACAAAAGAACAACATCTTTCTCCCAGCCCCTTGCTAGCTCCTGAATAAGAACGAGGAAGCAGGAGCGTTGTGCAATGTGTACTCAAATAAAACATTAGAACCAGTGGATTCTCTATACAAAAAACACAACATCTTTCTCCACAGCCCCTTGAAAGCTCAGTCATGTTCCCTGTCATCAGATAAGAAGTGCAGACAACACAAGCACCACCAGATCAGCTCCTCAGCTCCTGTCAGCTGGAGCTGGTCGTGTGTAATACAAACTCTTAAGTAACTAGGGGCTTGTAAAGAAAGCTGTAGCTCTGAGGCTTCACTTTTTGTAATCACATATATTTAGAAAAGTAATTAAATACCCATTTTGGAGGATCCCACATTACATCATGGCAAAACCCCTTTAAAGGGGCCATGTGAAGTATAAAAATAAAAAGCTGCTGTTTTTTCAAGAATGAGAATTAAAAATTCTTCCATGTGATATGCTTGGTTTTGCATCTTTTTCCAATTCAAGTACTGTAGTGTGCAGTAGAGAAGAAACTGGGCAGCGCAGATGCTGATTTTTTTTCTCCTGCCCAGTTTTAATCTAAGTCAAATGCAGCAATCCTGATGTGGGAGAGGCACCGAAAATTCTCATGTTTAAAGAAATATAAGGTAAAAAAATAGATTTTAAACCACTGTGAGCAATTCATTAAGATACAAAAGATCTGAAGTTAACAGGTTCTCGATTAATATTCAGCTGACCTTCTGGTATGCTCAGCCTAGTTTTAAAGAAGTTGCTGAATTGCAATAATTGATCTTCAGTAAAAAGTGATTAGAAAGAATACATATGTTTACTGATCTGTGTCCTTGTAGTTCTAAAAATGGAAAGTTTAATTACGTAGTGTTTTATGTTTTTGCGCCTAATTGGGAACAGAGTTGGCTCAGAGGGCGGTCTGTTCACGAGCAATAGATTAAATACAATAGTTATGATGGTAAAGGAGTACATCATTCCAAATTGCATTTGCAACCAGCGGCTGTAGTTAGTCATTGTGGTGTTAGCCATTTATTTAAGCTTATAAAGCCAAATTAGTGCAATTTACAATTACAATTCTTTTTTTCCCCTCTATGTATTTGGGAAATACTTTGGTCTGCAACAGTCAGTCTACAGTAGGACTTTCCAGAACAGTCTTAAAGAGAAATTGCTTTACAGAAAGCTTCCATGCTGCCTAGTTTTCAGTGAGCCCTGTATTTCTCCCAGATTATCACTAGTAAGAAAGAACTGTAAATAAATTAAAAAAAACAAAAAAAAAAACATTGTCTAATTTCTTCAGGTTCCTTCTCTGGGCAATGTTAGTACAACAATATGATTATCCCCAAAATCGTTTTTATCCCAGAAGATTGTTTGTGGCAAATTTTGTAATTTTAGAGATTTATTTATTTTTTTTTCTACAAATCAGAAGTTCACAAAAAAAAAATTGTAAAAAGCTTTCAAAATGTGAAATCCTCTGCTTCTACAATTCTTGTCGGGTTTGCAGCAGATTGAGTATTTAAAATCTGCCGAAAATCCGACTGTGCCCAGCACTGTGTAAACCACAATGAAAAATCCGTGCTGTGTCCTAAGCAGATGCATAATTATTTCCATCCGATTTCAAACAATGTGGATCTTCCGCAGGATTGCCATCGGATTCCCGTATATTCAATGTATGGGGTCGAAGGCAAATGTGAAAACCGGCCATTTTTTTTTAGTGCAAATCTGTGCCAAAAACCGCAGTCCAGAGATGTTAAAATGCTGTTGGATTTTGAACAGCATTTTAACATATGCTGTGTAGACATATCCTTACTGATATGCTTTTACCTTTTACAGCTCTGTAGCCTTGTGCACTTCAGTTTACAAACTCCAGCACTCATGTCACTGTAATGGTATGTTTACACAGCGTGTTCAGTCTGTGTGAACATAAGTTATAAGATGCGTGTTTAGATCTGTCTTTCGGATTCAAACACACATCTAGGAAATAGTGCGTTTTACATCGCTTTCAATGTTAAACACGCATCAGCATTCAGACAAGTGATCGCCGATGCATGTTTCCTTGCGTCTTTCAGATCCGTTCAAAGAATTGACATGTCAGTTCTTAATCTGAAAGACGCAGCAGGCACCATATTTAAAACTATAGGGTGCGATCCTGCTTCAGCCAAAACGCAGCCAAACACGCACCTGGGTATTGGATGCGTTTTGGATCCGATTGACGCAGCATTTCTGGATGCGATTTTTGGATCCAAAAACAGATCCAAAAACGCTGTGTGATCATACTGTAAGAGGGTCAGCTAAGTATAGCAAAGCTGCTATGCCAATCACTACTTTAGAAGCATCCATAGCCTGACTAGGAAGCGTGAGCCTGAAACTGGCTGTAAAGAACAACTTCTGTAAAACAGTATGGTGAGAACACCCCTTGAAGAGCTCTATATCCTTGTTTTTCCATGCTACATGAGTTTGTGCTCCACAGTATGATTTTTGTATTTTGTGTATCTGTTTTATTAGGTATGAAACAGATATGGATTAAATTATCCATAAATATACCTTCTATTATGAAATGAAAACTTTATTCGATTCAGTTTTAAAAAGAACACCGTTAAAGCTATAAATCGGCCTGACGGAGACAATAAGGACACATTTTGGCTTATATAGGGTTCCACGAGCTGCATAATGTTACCTTTTGAATTTTATTCCAACATTTTTTTGTGCTTATATATATTTATATATGCAAGTATCTTTACACCATCAGTTTGTACAGTCTGTTTACTGCTTTTTTTATTGCAAAATGAATGTAGCTGTTTACTAATAATTTTCATGTTTGTGTTTTTTTTTTGGGGTTTTTTTTGGAAAAGAACATGGAGATCTGCTTGGTGCTTGCCCAGAAGATGAAGTGTTGAGCCCAGGAGATGAATGCATGGAATCTATTTTAGATGAGTCCTTCCTGGAAACTTGTCCTATCCAGTCACCATTACAGGTGTTTGCAGGAATGGGTGGATTGGCCCTTATTGCGGAGCGTCTTCCCATGCTTTATCCAGACGTCATTCAGCAAGTAAGACATGGCTCTGAAATAATAGCACCGTTCAAGTTTTTTGTTCATTTTGGTTTAATAACTGATATTTTTATAGAAGCCAGGCTGACTGTACATGCAGTCAGTGTCTTCAGAGATATACGTTGAACCTCAGATGCATACATTGCCTAGTGATTAAAAAGTTGACTGTATACCTTCTATGACACCTAAAGATTAAATATATGCCAAAAAAATTGAGCCGGGGTAGGATGTAGATAACATGTGGCCCTCAGCCATCAGGACACAGTCATGCTTTGCCTCTTTCCACATACTCCAGCTGACAGCAATAGCTGGCTCTCCACTGAGAAGACAGAGACGGTTTATTACTGTCCCTGCCTTACCGATCACTTTATATACAGTTTATCAGAAAGCCTCCCAGCGCTCGTGGTCATATGACTGTAATTATAGATTATGTAAAAATACCCCCCAGAAGTATTTTCCTGACCCTTATAGGGGGCATAAATGTAATAAAAAAAAATAAAAAAACATATACACACACCCGGTCAGGAGCTTTTTAACCCCTTAATGACCTTGGACGTAGGCATCCGTCCAGGTCGTTTGGGGGTTAACGGCCCTGGGCGTATGCATACGTCCGGAGGATCGCGGGAACTCTGAAGCAGAGTTCGCGCGATCGGTGCGGGGTGTCAGCTGTATATTACAGCTGACATCCCGCAGCGTCGGCCCCGATCCGGGATCGCTCCGGGTCTAAAGATCTCTCATTCAAATCCCCTATGGGGAAAAGTGAAAAAAATGTGAAAAAGTGAAAAAAAAGAAAAAAGTTAAAGTAAAATACAAACACGAAAAATGAAGTAAAAACGTACACCGCCCTTTCCCCCTTTACAAATGTCAATCACCCCAAAAAAGATCAAAAATGAATAAAATACCAGTATTTTGGTATCGCCGCGTGCGTAAGACCTGCCCTATAAATCTGTATGTTAATTTACCCGTACGGTGACGCCGTAAAAAAAAAAAAACTATCACAGAATTAAGATTTTGTTCATCCCGCAGCACATAAAATGGAATAAAAGTGATCAAAAACGCCTAAAAAACGCCAACGTTGTACCATTAAAACGTCCATTCATCCCTGCAAAAAAAAAAGTCCTAACAAAGCCCTGTATACGGAAAAAAAAAAAGTTTATGGCTCTCGAAGATAGCGATGCCCTAAAATATTCTTTTACACACTAAAAACACTTTTTTTTTTTTTTTTTTAAAGTGCTTCAACATAAAAAAAACTATATAAATTGGGTATTGCCAAATCTTAAACGACCCACAGAGTAAAGCTAACTTATTAGGATTTCTGAAAGTGAGCGCTGTTAAAAATAAAAAACACTTCTAGGATTGCAGTATTTTCTTCACTTCGCCTTTTCCAAAAAACCCCGGATTTAAAATCTGATTTAAAAAATGGGGGTTTGTCCCTACCCAAAAAAGTACAACCAAACTCTTCCCAAAAAAAACCCTGTTACAGCCCTACCAAAAAAAAAGTTTACCCAAAATGCAATGCAAAAGTTTTTTCTTTTTAAAAGGTTTTTTGTATTTTGAAACATTTAAAAATTGAATTAGTAAAAAATTTTCATTTGCAAGGTAAGCTTTAAAAAAAAAAATTTAAAAAAACCCCCGATATTCCCAGTTTTTTTCAAGAAACCCTTCACCAAAAATTAAAAAAAAAGTAACAATTTGTATCACCCCATATTAAAACCATTAAAACCAAATTTACCCCCAAAAAAGCCCTTTTTGCTTTTGAAAAAAAATAAAAACCCCTTTCTTCAATTGGTAACATAAAATCAAAAGCCTATTTTCTATGCAAAGTAAAAAGCTTAAAAAAAGCAATAAAATTTTACCTTCCAAATGACCGAACAAATAAAGGTTTACACATTTACAGGCACGGCGAACTTTAAAATTTTAAGCCAAAAAAGCAATGGTCGGAAAATGGTTTTCCACCCACTCTCCCCCCCCCCAAATTTTCATGGCCCAAGCCCATAAAGCATTTTCGAAACCTGTCACAAATTACTTCACCCCTAAAGGCCCCTGTTTGGGGTTTTCAAAAGGGGGCACTTTAATTTTTCTTTTCTTGAATTAGGAGCTTTCAAATTTTTTGGGTCCCACCAAAATTGCTTAAAAAGGCCCTTTTAAATGGGTTCCACCAGCCCCCCATGTAAAAGAGTTTTCCCCCAAAAGAAAAGGGTTAAAAAAGGGGAATTAGAATAGGTTTTTAAAAAGTTTTGGGGTTTTTTTAGATTTTTAAAAGAAAAATTTTAGGTTAATGGAGAAAAAATTTTAATTTCCTAAAGCAAAAAAAAAAAAAAATTTGTTTTTGGGAATTTCCCTTTTGGAGATATACTCACTACACACCTGTATATATACCTTTAAGGGGTGTAGTTTTCCAATATGGGGTCTTTTAAAAGGGGGGTTTATTAAGTTTTAGCACCTGAAATGGCGCCTAAATAAAAAATTTCATTAAAAGGAGACCCCAGAGTCCAAGTAGGTGCTCCTCCTATTCGGGCTTATGGTGAGCCAAATAATGCACTAGGCCCACATATGGGATATCTCTAAAAACGGAAGACCCGGGGGAAAATATTACATTTCATATACCTAGTCACATTTACCGTATTCAAGTTTATAATTTATAAAAATTGAAAATCTGAAAAAATAGTGAAATTTTGAAATTTAACCTCCACTTTGCTTTAATTTCTGTGAAATACTAAAGGGTTAACAAACTTCCCTAAACACTGTTGTAAAATACTTTAAAGGGGTCTAGTTTTTTAAAGCGTCATTTATGGGGGTATCTAACATACAGGCCCCACAAAGCCACGTCATAACTGGACTGGTCCCTAAAAAATTTTATATTGCAAATTTTCTTGAAAATGTGAGAAATTACTACTAAATTTCTAATCCCTCTAATGATATAAAAAAAAAATGATGCCAACCTATAGTGGACATATGGTAGATGCTAGTTATAAACTATTTTTTGTGGTGAATAATTATCTGTCTTGCACGCAGAAATTTTTGAACTTTCAAAATCACAGATTTTTTCAAATTTTTCATGAAGTTTTGAGATTTTTCACAAAAAAAAAGGCTTGTATGGATAAATTTTCTTCTAACCTAAAGCACAATTTTGTCACGAGAAAACAATCTCGAATCACATGGGTAGGGAAAAGTGTCAAAAAAGTTATTCTCCATAAGTGACACATGCCAGATTTCAAAAATAGGGCTGTTTAGGAAAAGGGCAAAACAGGCTGGGGCCTTAAGGGGTAAGCAACGTAAAACAATTATCTTCCTCAAAGGAGTATTCCTGACATAGTCATGGCAAATCCATAAGATGTACCATTATAATGTCTGATAGGTTCCACACTCCAAAAAGGAGGAGATGAGAGAGAAGACTATATATGTGTGTTCTCTCTAGTCATAGTTATGAAACAGCCACTTCTGTAACCACCAAAAACTACATTTAAAGTAGATGCCTCATCCCATTTCTGAAGTACCAAGCAGTGGACCCCCCCCCCCCCCTCCCATTCTGATGTCAGGTTGTCAGCCATTTTGGGTATTTATAATTGAAGTGCCATAAAGGTTTCCAACAGGAAATACCCCTCTAAGATTTACTCCGGCCCCTGGAAGAGGATCAATATGAATATGTGGCCTTTGGACCAAAAAATGTTGTGCACCTTTGATCTAATTGTTAAACTGTCTTTGTTGCCGATCTGCTCACAAATCTGTCAAAATTGCTTGGGTGTGTCCACACATCGGATTCTCCATGGAGCATAATTCTGATGCAAAAACATTACAGAATCTACATTTAACATCTGTATCTTTCTGTGTGGATTTTGGACATGGAGTGTAAAATTTGGCAGTCAATTCTCCTGTGTGTGTTGATGCAGATTAGCCCCATTACAGCGGGGGTAATCCTTGCCTCGGCTGTTGGATGCGCAAGCTGAGCAGGGTTTAATGTGCACTCACAGCACTAGCACACAGATTTCTCCTTCAGGGCTTAGATTGCAATCGAAAATGGACGAATTCGATGTGGCTCATGCATTCAGTTCTGTATCCGAACCTGTTGTTTAAAGGGAACCTGTCCGCTTCTTTATGCTGCCCAACTGACAGGTAGCATGAAAATGCTGCCCGCTGTTCGAGCTGTATGAAGTTGCTAAAAGGTTTCCTTAAAAAATAATCACAGAAAAATGGGAAATTTTTTATTTAAAAACAGACATGACCAAACTTGCAGTTTAATGCCTGGGCTAAAAACAAAAGTCCCAGTAGGAGGCAATATAATAAATGGGAGAAATTGCACAGGTGCAGATCACTGATGTACAAATGCTCACACACCTGTCCTTGAGGGCGGCAGCTGCCTAGTAAAAGGAAAAAAAACAAAAAAACCTGCACATTGGATAAGAACCAGTTCGCCCCAGTATGCAGAAAAGCTTCAGTAACATACATGGGAGATTGCCGCAATGCAACAATACACTGATGAGGAACCACTCACTTGCCTTCTATCCATGCAGGGGGTGATTTCAATACCCCCTTTGACTTGGATTTTCAGTTTCTTGCTGACTTCAATAGGAGTATTTAGCCAAAATTTGCATCACTTCTTCCACAACCTTAAAGGGGTGTTATCGTTTCATTAAATGGTCTTCAGAATAAGGGGACAGTGAAAACAAGCAACTTTGCAATTGGATGTCATTAGCAAAGCTGCCTTGTTCTCACAGTGTCCCTTATCTTGTGTTTTTATTTACACTGATATCCAGTGTGGGTCTAATCCCTCCTGATCACTCCTCCTTGCAATTCACTAGCTGAGAGCTCATTTACATTCTGTACAGCCCCTGGGTAGATTCACGGAGTTTGTGATGACTCAGAATTAGGGGCCGTAGCATTTTCTGTCTCCACACCTAGCAGAAACAGACTGCAGCAGATTGTACAATGAGAAAACATGACAGTTTTGTCCCTGTGCCTAACTCTCCTGCATACACGCAGATCTGTGCCGTTCTTAGAAAGCTGTAATACATCTCCAGCTGTGAGAGATCAGTGCTCAGATTAGATTGAATGCAGCCTGTGGTATGTATACAGCTCTTATAAAATAAGACTGATAGAGAGAGACACAGTGATATGTGGACTCAGAGGGGAGGGGGGGGGGGGGGGGAGTGTCTCAGGCCAGCAGTGAAGGGGGATGATGTCATCCAGCTGGGAGGGGAAGAAACGCCCCTGCATTCACAGAGCTGGGAAGCTAAGAGAAGTGTGAATCAGCCGAAGTAAGCAAGCGATACATCCCCTTTAACTGCCACTCCTACCCAGCATTGACACACGGCTAGCCCATTGAAATCAATAATGGGCAGATTTCATGTGGATTTTGACACAGAATCCACATCAAATCCATTATGAGAGCATATTCTGATACATTCAGGGGGGATAATGTTGGTGGCTTGTTGTATTTGATGGATTCTAGAGCAGCTTTATCTATGTTAGCTAGTCTTTATTATTCAAGGTATAAAATCCGTTATTAGAACAGTAATTACATTGTAAAGTCATTTGTCCTCAGTTGTCAAAACTATTATTGTTAAAGGGGTTTTCCTACGAAGCAAAGGACATTGCATAGGTCGGCTCTTGGCTAGCTGCGAGCTGACCGTATATGAGAATGAGGAGGGCAGCGCTTGCGGCCGTCCTCCTCGTGCACCTCTATGGGAGTTCTGAATAAAGTAGAGTGTGTGAGCTCGGCTATATTCAGCGACTCTCATAGAAGTGAATTGGGAGGACATCCACAAGTGCCGCACTCCTTGTTCTCATGCACGATCGGCTGGCACCTAGCAGAGAGCCAACCCGTGCAGTGGACTTTGCTTCATGGGAGCACCCCTTTAAACTTTTTGCCCATAGCAACCAATTAGTGCTCAGCCTTAGATTTTGAAACGGTTATGGAAAAATGAAAGCTGAGCTCTGGTTGCTATGGGCAGCAAAAATAAATAAGGCCCATTGTAATTAACGTGTTATGGAAGTTTGAAGAATGGATTTAACCGTACTCTGACCATTATAGTAAAAATCCTTTGACCTTTTTTTTTTGTTTACTAAAGGTCAGTGCCCCTGTGGTTACCTCAACAACACAAGAAAAACCAAAGGATAGTGATCAGTTTGAATGGGTTACCATTGAACAGTCAGGGGAGCTGGTCTATGAAGCCCCAGAAAGCATTGCTGCAGAGCCTCCTCCCATCAAGTCTGCTGTGCAGACGATGTCTCCCATCCCTGCTCACTCTCTTGCTGCATTTGGACTCTTTCTCCGGCTCCCCGGGTACGCTGAAGTTCTGCTGAAGGAGAGGAAGCATGCACAATGTCTACTTCGTCTGGTGTTGGGAGTGACAGATGATGGAGAAGGAAGTAAGTTTTGTCTCTTAGCTTCCTATACTGAAATATTGGCTGTTAATGAGCGTTTAGACATAAGTTAATACTTTCACAATGTAATATCTGAACAATTCTCTATGCTTATATAAGCACTTTGGGGTTTCAATTGCTTTAAAAGTATGCTTTGCCTTCTGTAATTGCCTGCTGTAATTTAAGGTCATTAAACCTAGAGGCAAAATCTTTTTTAGACGGTTCTATTTGATTATTTCTTTAACCCCTTAAGCCGAACGCCTGAAAAGTAGTTAATGACCAGAACATTTTTTTTAGTTTTTGCCTCCTTGCGTTTCAACAGTCGTTACTTTTTATTTTTTCAATGGCACAGTTGTATCAGGCCTCATTTTATTTGAGACAAGTTGTATTTCATGGGGGACTAGTTTACGTTCATTTATAAATAATTGCAGAATTTTTTTTCAATGTTTTAAAACTTGTTTTTTAAATATTTTTTTTATACCATTCACATTTCACACTTAATAACTTGTTAGATTAATTCTACAGGTTATTATGGTTGTATGGCTACGGCCGTGTTCACACGGCTTATTCCCGACGGATTTGTGCGCCGTATTGAGCGCACAAATCCGCCGTGAATAAGGGGCGGAACGGGGGCGGGGCCGGAGCGCGGCAGGGGTGCTGCTCCCGGCCCCATAGACAATGCATTGTTTACGGCGCGTCCGCGCCGTAAATAATGTGCATGTCACTTTCTCCCCCCTGCGGCGGATTTGCCGAGCGGGGAGGAGCGACGGAATCCACTGTTCTCTATGAGAGCAGTGGATTACCGTAATTGCTGCCGCGGATTGGCGCCATACTGCAGCGCAAATCCGGCGCGCAGTACGGCGCCAATCCGCAGCAGAATAAGCCGTGTGAACGGGGCCTACCGAATATGTGTAGGTTTTTTTTTGTGTGTAATGTATGCACAATTATTTCTTATTTAAATATTTATTTTTATTTTATTTATTTTTTTGTGCACTTTGTTTTTACTTTAAAAAAAAAAATCCTATGAAGGGATAACTTAATTTTTTTTTGCACTTAGTAATTTATTAGCATATTCATATATGCTAATCCATTGTAATCTGTGTCAGTCTGACACAGGCAGGGATCAGGGCAGCTCACAGTCTGCCCTGATCGCTGGCTTCTTACACAGACAGCCCTGGGGCTTCTCTAGGTCCCCCAGGTTGACTGTGCAGCTGTTCCCTGGGCTCTAAAGGGTCACCAGGTGTCCCAATCACCCAACAGAGCATGGAAACCCTTTGATTGTGCTGCGGGGATGAACTGCAGCAATCAAAGGATTAAAGCACGGGCAGCAGAGGTTTCCCCCGATGCTTGCAGGAGTTGCGCTGGGATCAGGGCTGTGTAGTACAGCCCCGATCTCCGTGCTGCTGTGGTGTCGGGCGCCGCAAACTCCGATGTCTGCAGCGACGCCAAAAGACGTCGCTGCAGACGAACGACCTGCACCAGCCAATGTCAAAAGACGGTGGACGGTCGTTAAGGAGTTAATGTCCAATATAGCATTTCTCAAGCATTGCTTGATTATACATTGAACAACACTGTGACTGCGCTTTTATATTTCTTGTCAAAGTAGTTTTCTGATCTGTTGGAAGGAGGATATTCCTGTTCCAGTCTTTGCTTTGTTTAGTCTTAATACATTTTTTTCTGATAAGGAAGGAGAACCCTTTTTCATATACAATTTGGTTTTGTCTCATCAGATCATATATAGTCATCTGAGGCAGAACATACTATAAAGTAGACCTTAAGTCCACTGTTCACCAGTATTCTCTCTGACCAGCAGATTCAGTTATAGATAATTTATTTCTTCCAATGACTTACCTTGTTCTTCCCCCTTTAGGTCACATCTTACAGTCGCCATCTGCAAATGTCCTGCCCACTCTTCCTTTTCACGTTTTACGCACTTTATTCAGCACAATGCCCCTTACTACAGACGATGGCGTGCTTCTGAGACGTATGGCACTAGAAATAGGAGCCATTCATCTAATTCTTGCCTGCTTGTCTGCTCTGAGTCACCATGCTCCCAGGATACCCAATTCTAGTTCCAACCAAACGGAGGTAGGTATAAAGATCTCCTGTATCTGCAAAAGCTGACTTGTTTGTAGCTACAAATGTATAATATACTGAAGCTAGGGAGAAAACAAGTAAATTAAAAGAACGTGATCTATGTTTGTGACGCAGTAGGTTTGACTCAGATTTGATTTTCAGATTTTTACAAAGTGCTTTTTTTTTTTTTTTTCCAATGTGTTTTATTGAGTATTTCCATGTCAAACAGGTATACAGTTAAACATTGTACCTATAACAATTATCAGAATAGTCAAATAAACAATCTCTTTGTTATATTAGCTTTTTGCGTCATTCACGAGTCATAAGGAAATACCCATTTTCTACTATAATCCCCTTACCCTCTAATTCCCCCCTCCCCCCAACTTAATAAACTTATGAATGCAAGGAACAAGCAACTTGTTCTGTTTCTCTGGGTAACTCCAGTTTTAATTAACATCTGCATGCATGTCCTAGATGCTGTTCCTACATATATTACTCTTAATGAGTACTATTAGTGATTCGGAAAGACTTGTAGGAAAGGAAAGAGAAAACCTGAAAACCGTAAATACTGGTTCATGTCCCTCACATAAGCCACATAAATAACATAAGGACCGTCTGAGTTTCTCCAGTCTCCCAAAGTTAGGCGGTCATGGGCGAGTAGCGCGCAAGCCGCCCCCCATGCGGCTCCCCTCTTCTACCCCAAACTATGGTCAAGTATCGGTGGATCCCCTCCAAAACTCTATTTTGAAAACCATGCGTTAAGATAAAAACTATTTCTTATAGCATTTTTGATACGATCTGGCAGCAAAGAGATAAAGCTTTCCAGATCAAAAAAAATTTTCAACCCGGGATTCTTTTGTAGAGACGCCTCCACCCAGTCCATTTTCATTAAATACGATAGTTTTTCTAAAGATAATTTAAAGTGGTGGTGGTGTTTCATGAATCCAGGTTTGTAAGTATCGTCTTCACTCCCGCTGCTGCAATAAAGTGTAGAAGCTTCCTGCACCCTGGTGTGTACATGGAGTATCTGTGTGTTTATATGACCGAAAATCGCCCACAATGGGGTTCTGGGACATAGTTTTGTGAGGTTGGAAGTGGTGAAATAGTATAATTTTGTCCAAAAGGTTTGAATTGTCGGGCAGCTCCATAAACAATGGAATAAGTCTGCCTCTGGCGCTCTACAGCGAAAGCATAAGTTGTCTGGGTAAATCCCCATTTTGTGTCCCCTTTTTGGGGTTATGTATGCTCTATGATGTATTTGGAGAGTCATTTCCCAGTATCTGCTGGAGGGCAGAAACTTTCTGCTATTTTTGAGGGCCTTTTGCAACGTATCCAGGTCTAGGCTAGGGTCGTCCCCCTTCCATTTCGTAATTGCCATTGAGGTCTTAGAGAAGTCCAGCTGCGTATGGGTTAATTTGTATAAGCGGGAGGTTAGTCCCTTGAGGGAAGTGTCTTGTCGCAACATCTACAAAGTGCTTTTTTTTCCGATGGCCACGGTTTCGGATAACTATTTCTGGAGATTGCAGTTCAATCTTGACAAAATGTATCTAAGAAAAATGTTTGTTTCTCTGTTAAGCTTTTATTTATTGTATAAAGCTTTCCAACTCCGAATTCTGTACTAAACCTAGCAGTTGCCTAAATGCTACTGGCACTACTTTATTAAGGCCCTTTCTCCAAGTTTCAGGTTTGTAATCTACCACATTGTAAATACAGTGATCCTACAACTTTGGGTGTGTTTACCACAGGTTTGTGGGTTCGTTGCAGCCTTCCATCGGGATTCTGTGAAAATGGTACCCCGACGTACACCATGGTGGAGCAGTAGAAAACAATACATGTAAAGCTTTATACAAATACAGGCAGTCCCCGGGTTATGAGCAGGATAGGGACTGTAGGTTTGTTCTTAAGTTGAATTTGTATTAACTCAAACGGGTTATTTATAATGTAACCCCCAACAAAAAAGGGTTTTTTTTATGGGGATGGAAAGGCGGGAAAAGGGGTTTTTTTTACTTTGTTTTGCTGCTGTCCCCATTTTAAAAAGATTTCCCCTCATTTTCACCTCATGTGCTGCGTGGAATGGGGAAGTGCCCCATTCGTTAGCTACTATCTGCTGTGGAACATGAACACAAGTGCCACACCCCCATAAGTCTCCTTTTGTAGCTGGGGAAGATTCATTTTGGGAAGGGTGTAAGTGGGGGACTGCCTGTATAGTTTAAAGGGGAAACCCTTCAAGTTTTTTATGTTTCCCCTATCTAATAGTCGAATTGCTAGCCCGGTTTTCAAACGCAGCCCCCAGTTTTTGGGGAAACTACAACTCCCATCATGCATTTGAAAATCAATAACAGTGAGCAGAGGGGAGTTGTAGTTTTCCCAACGTTGGGGGGCCCGGGGTTTGACACATCTGTGCTAGAAGGATAAACTGAGTTGTATATATAGGTTTATATGATCTTACGGATTTTTTTCGTAAAACTGTAAAAATCTGTAAAACTGAGATACTGATGACCCCACCCCCCACATACAGTGATTCCCCAGTTTTCCCTGATCATGTGTATCAGACACAAAACTGTATGGGGGCGGGAAAGCAGGACCTGTTTTTTACTCAGAAATCTTCTCAAAATCTTTTAAACCTATATCACTTAGCTCAGCTTTTTCCCTTTTTGGGCCCTGTTCACACGGTTTTAAAATGGGCCCGTATTTGGGTCCGTAATTCGCCCCGAAGTGCGCAAATTACGGGCTAAAAACGGCCCATTAATTAGGGTAATCCCATTTCCATAGAAACTATGGATTACTTTTCCTCTCCCTGCTCACGAATACCCGGGGGGGGGAGATAATTGACAGGTCACTTTCTAGCGGCGTATACGCGCCGCTAGCAATGATTACACAAATTGAGGGATGCCAAATTTGAGGGATGGCAACCTCATTGGCTTGCTACACTCCCCTTACCTCTTTTAAACCAGTGCAGGAAATTATAGCAAGTTCCTACACTCCCAGGGGTTGAAAATCGAAGGGACTCCTAGTGGGGTACATGTTGTGTTGGGGACTCCCG
The DNA here is from genome assembly GCA_025379985.1 of Phyllomedusa bahiana. Taxonomy (NCBI): domain Eukaryota; kingdom Metazoa; phylum Chordata; class Amphibia; order Anura; family Hylidae; genus Phyllomedusa; species Phyllomedusa bahiana. The sequence continues at coordinate 16,353 of JAODAL010023753.1, forward strand.
TGCTGGGGTCCCCTTGACCTTTGGGAGGTAGCTTAAACAATTCTTGATAAAAAACTGTAAACGGAAATCCCGGGTTTTTCATTTTTTCCTTAGCAGTAATGCATTTTAAAAAAACCCTTTAATACCTTGATTTTTTAAATTTAGTTTTGTATTGCCACGATTTTGTATTAGATGCTAAAAATGATTGCTATGGGGGGCAAAGTGCCAGCCCCCCCCCCGGACCCACCCCCGGGGCCACACGCGAACTGCGGGCGTAATTACTCCCGCATTAAAAACCCGTGTGAACATAGCCTTATCATATCCTGCTCTCAGAGAGGGTAGCATAAACCACCTGACCTTCCCTTTAAAAGGGGGTCCTTCACATTTGACAATTCCCACTTGTTAAAAAAGGGTCAGGCCACTTTTTTGTCACCCCTAAAATTTGCTGTAATTTATTGTAAACCTGGGGTATGTAAAAATTTCGTCTTTACCCCCTTTAGGGGAAAAATAAGGCATTACATAGTGCTCATCTAAACCAATTTGCATTCTGTGCAATACAGTGGCAGACAAGTTCTCCAGAGCAAGAGACACTCATTGTAATCACTTTCCACTCTACCCAAAATCAAATCCCCCGCAGAGGACACCTCATAAATTTCTGCAAAGAGGTTTCATGAAGAGGTTTAATAAATCAGAGAACCCCTTTTAAAACTTGACAAAATTAAAACCCTTAAAAATTTCTCGATTTTTAAGCCGCCCAATAAAGCCGAGGCACCTACTTTTGCCACATAAACTGGGAAAAACTTTTTTTAAATTGAGTATAAGCTTTGGGGGGGAAAATGCAGCAGTTACTGGGGGAAAATTTCAAAAAAAAAAATGGATACCTAAAAAATTTAAAAGGCATTTTAATATCCCCCATAGGGATGTAAGCAGGGATATGTCCTTTTAGGGAGGCATAGTTCCCATAGGGGTATATTCGTTATAGGAATATGCCCCCCCAGCAGGGTTTTAGGCAGGCATATGCCCCCTGGAGGTTAAGGCAGGGATATTCCCAAAGGGAGGGAAATGCCCTAAGGCAGGTTATAACCCCGCATAGCCCTATAGGCAGGTATATAGATATATAGGCAAGTTTTTTTTTTTTTTTTTAAATACAAACAGTTTCCTCGCTGCTCTGGCTCCTGGGCTCTCCGCTCCGTCTTCTGGCACAGGCCAGATGTCATCATAAACCCCCAGCAGCGGGATACATAGCTCCCAAGGGTCACTACAGGTGAAGAGATCGCCGACCCGACTGCGCCCGGACACTGTGGGCTGACTCGGGAATCTGCTAAATGTGCTCTCCGAGGAGTCGCATGTATCAGAAGTGTCCCTACCGGCGCCCGGGCCATCGCAGCGCCCGAGCACTTTACATGAAAAATATAAGCCGGTTGGATTTTTCAGCACATTTTTTTTGTGCTGAAAAACTTGGCTTATATTCGAGTATATACAGTATATACTTTTTTTCTAATTTTTTTTTTTCCCCCCAAAGTAGTACATAGGGCTCTCGGAAAATAAATGGTTGTGCATCACACTCTTGTTCTTGAGATCCTTTCCTATTATTTTATAAAATATAAGATCTTACATGAGTCAAACTTACAGCCTCATAAACATTAATGATGATTCTGTTTTTAAATGTGCTTTGTCACTAGTTTTAGTTTTCAAGAAGGAAGCCATTTCTGTCTCTCTCTGTCTCTCTCAATATATTATGGTCTTTGATGATATATGGCTTAGTGTCAGTTAATTATTTTTGAAGGGGTTATCTCACCATGCCATTTCACATAGACACAAGCTTCTTTAGATTATTACTTCTTGTCTTGTTTCTTCCCGGTCAGTCTGTGGGTGGTTCGACAGCAGAGATTAGCATATTTGCTCTTCATTCCTAGCTCTTCTAATTGCACTGAAATTAAGTGCAGGAGATGTTCTCTCTAGTGCAGAGAGCTTCAGAGCTCAAAGTAAACAAAAGTCCTTTGTAAGTGATAACACACTTTTGTTCTCAAGCTGCTGGCGTCCTGTGTGCCGACCTGTGGTGATGTTACTCCCTGCTCTGAAATTGGGCAAAAAGCAAAGGGGGAGCCCGACAATAACCAGAGAAACCTGTGTGCCCTCATATCCTATAAAATCTCTTTGACCCCCTGACCAGGGGGGGGGGGGGAGAGACGTATATTTGGATAAAGTCTTGAATTAACGTTCCCTACATGTTATAAGCTAATCTTTGTAGTAAGAGAACCCCTTTAATCCTTCTTATGTGTTCTATTTGTATTTACCAAAGGAAAAAAAACTGCCGTTGTTGTATATCGTTTGTATTACAACAAATGATTTGGTTGTCAAAGTTTTAACTTTGTAGGTATAATTTACTTTATCATATCTGTGATTACTTTTTCCAAGCCATCTGAAGACTTGCTTTTTTGAAGGCACAGTTGTAGTTTTAATGAACTATTTAATGGAAAACTTTTAATTCTTATTATCATCATTTTTTTGGATGGGGAGATGGAGAAAGAACAGCAAATCATTGTAACATTTAAAAATTGAAAAAAAAAAACTTAATATTTTATTAAATATAATAAATGGTTTATTTGGTAGAATACAGTTACAATGAGAGGAATGCAGAGTGTATGTAAATTAGTGGGAGAAGCACGTTTTCTCAAAGTTAACCAGGGCTGGTGACCCTTCCTGACATGTCTAGTTTTAGGATTTATGTGTAATAATACCTGTAACATCATTACTTAGGTCTCTTTGTTGTGTGGTTTCTTAGTATTCCTTCTAGAAATGGTATTACGGAATTTTTTTCAGGGGGGTGGTACCAATTGAGAGGGATCCCTGCACAGTCTGACACTGTCCAATCAGTGCCTACAGAGTCACTGTGTGCAGGGAAGCACCTCTTTCTGACCATGTTTTTTATTTCAGGCATCTACTTAAAGCATCTGTTAGAACAAACGAAACTGCTGTTGTTGAACGTGTACTTTAAAGGGGTTTTGCTACAAAGTAAAATTGATGTGGGAAGCTTGCAAATTAAATAATGAACACTTTCACCATTCATTATTTTTAAAAATTATGGACCGTTTTTGTTTTAGCTGCAAATTTAGTGATCCATTGTCTACAGCTCGTGTCTAGGGGATACAACCAGGGCTGAGAGCTCCTCAGTCCTGCTCAGACATCACCTCTTCTATCAGTCATCTACTAAGTGTTCAACCCCAGGTGCTGTGATTCTACCCCTGTCCTCTGTACTCCATAGTAATTAGTCAAACAGTGCAAATAAATAAAAAAAATAAACCTCAGTGAGGTATGCATTGATAGAGAACCCTTGTGCTGTGAGGCAAAAACTTTACCTCTGAGCTAGATTGTAGCTACTCACAGCTCTATACATAAACAGACCTTTGACTAGAGAGAGGAAAGGCCTGGTGATGTCATCCTGCTGGGTCACATGATATGCAATTCAAACAAATCACACACGCCCCCTTCTGAGCACACAGAGCAGAAATGCTGGATACATGAGGCATGAGATGAGATCGAGGCAAAACCCTTTAATGGAAAAACATACTAAACTTGTTTTAATAGAACCTAGAAAACTGAATTAAAATTCTGTAGTACTAGTAAATCCTTTTTAGTGTTCTGTAGGTTTTTTTCATCACCTATAGAGAATGATAGTTACAGTTTAACGTGGAAAACGAAGAACCCACATTTATAAATGAGATTTCCCTTTAACAATCCCATAATGTACTAAACACTGCTATAACGTACTGCTTCCATTTATGAGCGTTAAATTGACTATGACCTGCATAAAGTATTTTCCTTTCAGCCAAAGCGTTCTCGCACTAGGAAGGTACTTTATTTTCTGAATACACAGTTGATTCACACTTGGCTCATACACTCATTTTTGGCAGCCATTTCCGATTTGATAGAGCTAGCTTAACCTCCTGGTTTTATGATGCGGGCCAAAAAGAAGAATCAGCGAGGTTAGCAGCCAAGTTTTAAGATGTATGCATTGTAAACATATCAAGTCTTCCACTAATATTCTATTACTGTCTTATTATTGTTGGTAAATAAAATAGAATTAAATCCTTTTAGACCTGCAGTGTTCGGCAAAATTATGGCAACTAAAGTAACACTTAAAGGGGTTGTCTCACTACAAAGATCAGCTTTCAACATGTAGGGAACAGTAAATGAAGACATTTTCCAAATATATTGCTTTGTTCATTTTTTTTCTTTTTGTTGAGGAGCTACAAATGATTTTATCACCTCTGAGAGCTCTCAGGTTTCTCTAGTTACCGACCTGTTTGCTTGTTCTCCCCTGCTGTTTTTCTTATCAGATAACAGGGATGGAGGTCATCACACAGAACTGCCAGCAGCCTGAGAGCGTGTGTGTTAGAGTATGTTCACGTGGCGTTTTTGGGTACGATTTCGGGTCCGTGTTGAATCCGAAAAATTGTATCCAAAAACGTAGCGTCGATCGGATCCAACACACAGCTGCGCGTTTGGATCCGTGTTGGATGCAGCAGGGTCGCACCCTATACTTTATTATAGTGTTCTTGTTCCATCTTTTGGACGAAGAATTTACACATCGATTCTTGGAACGGATCCGACAGACGCAATGTAAGCACACATCGGCAATCACTCATGTGAACGCCAATACATGTTTTACATTGCGAGCATTGTAAGACACACTGTTCATTGTCAGATGCGTGTTTGGGTCCGTCTAGATCAGACCTGGGCAGACCTGGGCCAGCTCGTCGCATGCAGCCCGCGACGTATGATGCCCAGGTCTGCTAATAGTAGCGCTGACAGCCCGCCGCGGCCGGGTATTGCTGAGAGGCCGCTGCGGGCCGTCAGCGCTACTATTTCTGGTGAATTAGGCAGCGACGCGATGAACTCCGATCACCGCGCCGCTGCCTCTCCCGGCGCACACAGTTAATAACTCTTGTGCGGGCCCAGGAGCTGACGGAGGAGCGTCCCGGCGCTGGCTGCTTGACATCATCACGCCACCAGCCCGGGAAGCTACTCGGATAGAAGATGAGCGCGCTCGGCCTGGAAGCAGGTAAGCCAAGGTGAGTATTAGGCCGTGTTCACACGGCTTATTCCCAACGGATTAGTGAGCCGTATTGAGCTCACAAATCCGCCGTGAATAAGGGGCGGGATGGGGGCGGGGCCGGTGCGCGGCGCGGGCGCCGCTCCCGGCCCCATAGACAATGCATTATCTTCGGCGCGTCCGCGCCGTTAATTATGTGCCTGTCACTTTCTCCCCCCCCCCGCGGCGGATTTGCCGAGCGGGGAGGCGCGACGGATTCCAACTGTTCTCTATGAGAGCAGTGGAATCCGTAATGACAGGGACGGATTGGCGCCGTACTGAAGCGCAAATCCGGCGCGGAGTACGGCGCCAATCCGTGCCCAAATAAGCCGTGTGAACGAGGCCTTAGTGTTTGTTATTATTAATTTTGGTCATAAAACTATATACCTGCCTGGGGACACACCTAGCTATCTATATACCTGCCTGGGGACACACCTAGCTATATACCTGCCTGGGGACACACCTAGCTATATACCTGCCTGGGAACACACCTAGCTATATACCTGCCTGGGGACACACCTAACTATATACCTGCCTGGGGACACACCTAACTATCTCTATACCTGCCTGGGGACACACCTAACTATCTCTATACCTGCCTGGGGACACATCTAACTATCTCTATACCTGCCTGTGAACACCCCTAGCTATCTCTATACCTGCCTGGGGACACACCTAACTATCTCTATACCTGCCTGGGGACACGCCTAACTATCTCTATACCTGCCTGGGGACGCACCTAGCTATCTCTATACCTGCCTGGGGACACACCTAGCTATCTATATACCTGCCTGGGGACACACCTAGCCATCTCTATACCTGCCTGGGGACCCACCTAGCCATCTCTATACCTGCCTGGGGACCCACCTAGCCATCTCTATACCTGCCTGGGGACCCACCTAGCCATCTCTATACCTGCCTGGGGACCCACCTAGCCATCTCTATACCTGCCTGGGGACCCACCTAGCCATCTCTATACCTGCCTGGGGACCCACCTAGCCATCTCTATACCTGCCTGGGGACCCACCTAGCCATCTCTATACCTGCCTGGGGACCCACCTAGCCATCTCTATACCTGCCTGGGGACACACCTAGCCATCTCTATACCTGCCTGGGGACACACCTAGCCATCTCTATACCTGCCTGGGGACACACCTAGCCATCTCTATACCTGCCTGGGGACACACCTAGCCATCTCTATACCTGCCTGGGGACACACCTAGCCATCTCTATACCTGCCTGGGGACACACCTAGCCATCTCTATACCTGCCTGGGGACACACCTAGCCATCTCTATACCTGCCTGGGGACACACCTAGCCATCTCTATACCTGCCTGGGGACACACCTAGCCATCTCTATACCTGCCTGGGGACACACCTAGCCATCTCTATACCTGCCTGGGACACACCTAGCCATCTCTATACCTGCCTGGGACACACCTAGCTATCTATATACCTGCCTGGGGACACACCTAGCCATCTCTATACCTGCCTGGGGACACACCTAGCCATCTCTATACCTGCCTGGGGACACACCTAGCTATCTCTATACCTGCCTGGGGTCACACATAGCTATCTCTCTACCTGCCTGGGGACACACCTAGCTATCTCTATACCGGCCTGGGGACACACCTAGCTATCTCTATACCGGCCTGGGGACACACTAACTATCTCTATACCTGCCTGTGAGGAGCCCTAATTATCTATATACCTGCCTGTGGGAAGCCCTAACTATATACCTGCCTGTATGGAGCCATAACTAACTAGATACCTGCCTGAGGGGAGCCGTACCTGTCTATATTCCTGCCTCAGGGGAGCCTTACCTGTCTATATTCCTGCCTCAGGGGAGCCGTACCTGTCTATATTCCTGCCTCAGGGGAGCCGTACCTGTCTATATTCCTGCCTCAGGGGAGCCGTACCTGTCTATATTCCTGCCTCAGGGGAGCCGTACCTGTCTAGATGCCTGCCTCAGGGGAGCCGTACCTATCTATATTCCTGCCTGAGGGGAGCCGTACCTATCTATATACCTGCCTGAGGGGAGCCGTACCTATCTATATACCTGCCTGTGGGGAGCCGTACCTATCTATATACCTGCCTGCGGGTACCTATATCTATATACCAGACTGAGGGGAGCTGTATATACCTGCCAGACTGAGGGGACATACATCTACATACCTACCTTACTGAGGAGAGCTGTATATACCTGCCTTACTGTGTACCATCAGTATATATGCAGATATATAGATACATCCCCCAGTAAGCTTCCACAAAGATAATCCCCCAAAAACGAATTTTTCCCCGTTCATCCTATGTTTTATTAGTCCGGCCCCCCAAAACCATCGCACTTTCCCAGGCGGCCCCATGGGAAAATTAATTGCCCACCCCTGGTCTAGATGGACCCAAACACTCATTCAAAAGCATATGTTCACACGGACCCAACACACGCTGTGAACATACCATTATCTGATTTTTCAGACGACAAAAGACACTAATTACTACTGTTTACGTTAGCTCTGAAGCTTCTCTGGACCTGGTAGCAGAACATTGTTTATCTCATCTAGACTAATTAGCAGAAGTTTGAATATACTGAGCTCATATGCTTATTACCCACAGCCAGGTTAACCAGGAAGTGACAGGATGCATGAATGAAATAATGCTACCGACTCTATGAAACAGTAAGCTGAAACCACCCCATTAAGAAGAGAATCAAGCATTCTTGTTAAAAAGAAAAAAAGCGCACACAGCAATCCCATCTGTCTCTCTCCGTTCTCACGCCAGTTGTTAATGTTAGAACACTTCAACTATATGAGAGAGTTATTCTTTAAAATGTGTTAAGACACGGACGCGTACAACTCCGTAATCGACATGATGATGATGTGAGATTAGCGAAAGCCATCACAATCTCCAACAATCCCTTTAATGGCCATATGGACATTGTAATAAACGATAAGATGTTGTCTCATTGTCCAGCAGAATGCTTTCCTGTTCTAGCTTTGTTTGGCCAGCTTTAGTCATATAATTCAGTTACTGGAGTGGTTTTACTGGCTTTTTCTTCACATATATGTACAACCCAAGTTCCAAAAAAGTTGGGACACCATGTGAAAAAGCAAACAAGAATGCAATGATTTTGAAATGTTATAGTCCTGTGTTATTGACAACAGAACATCGAACATAGATCAGAAGTTGAAAGTTTAGACATTTTTCCATTTCATTTGAAAAAAAAAGAACTAATTTAGAAATTGATGTGTTGCTCACGTCGCAAAAAAAGTTGGGACAGAGCCATGTCTACGATTAGACAGCATTTCCTCCTCTTTTCACAACATTCTGTAAACGACTGAGCAGTGGGGAGATCAATTGCTGACGTTTTGGGAGAGAAATGTTGTCCCATTCTTGTCTGATGTAGGATTCTAGCTGTTCAACAGTCCTGGGTCTTTTTGCTGGATTTATTTTGTATCATAATGCGGCAAATGTTTTCTGTTGGTGAACAATCTGGAGTGTACGCTGCCAGTTTAGTACCTGGGTGCTATTTGGTCTGTATTATCCCATTATTATGGCTTTATTTTGAATTGGTTATTTACACCACACATTTACCACACACAGACCACACATGGAATATTGTGTACAGTTTTGGGCACCAGTGCACAGGAAAGACATTGTAGAGCTTGAACAGGTACAAAGGCGGGCAGCAAAAATAATAAAAGGACTGGGTGGACTGCAATACCCAGAAAGATTAGCAAGATTGGGGTTATTTAGTTTAGAGAAAAGTCGGCTTTGGGGGGGACATAATAAATATGTTTAAATACATCAAAGATCAATATAGAGATCTCTCCCAAGATTTATTTATACCCAGGGCTGTATCTAGAACAAGGGGACATCCTCTACGTCTTGAGGAACGAAATTTTCTACATAAACATAGAAAGGGATTCTTTACTGTAAGAGCAGTGAGACTGTGGAACTCTCTGCCAGAGGAAATTGTCATGGTGTATTCACGGACGGCGTTCAAAAAGGGTTTGGATGCATTTCTGGAACGTAATAATATAACAGGTTATAGTGTCTAGGATTCAGGAGAGGGGTCATTGATCCAAGGATTTTTCCGATTGCCAGATTGGAGTCAGGAATGAATTTTTACCTACAATGAGTACAATTGGCTTCTACCTCATAGGGGTTTTTTGCATTCCTCTGGATCAACACCTTAGCACAACAGGCTGGACTGGATGGACGTCTCGTCTTTTTTCGGCCTTACAAACTATGAAACTATACACATTGGTTTGATTATATATGTATTATTTATGTTACCTTGTTGGGGCATTTGTATTTTTTGAATATATTACTCTAAATCATGTGTACCATTTTTATTATCCTTTTTTTTTATTGAGTTATTTTGATTTGGGATATACTTACCTGAAGCACTTTTGGCACTTTTTTGCACCGCTACTGTTTTTTTGTATTTGTGTTACTTTACTTTGAATAAAGAAATATTTATTTTGTATGTAGTTTTGTTTGGCGTTGCAGTTTAGCACCTGGACTGCTCTTTGAAGTCATGTTGTTGTGACGGGTGCTGCCTGCAGTTGTGCGTTGTCTTGCTGAAATCTTGTGAACTCTGTGCTGATAACAAGCTAGAGGACACCTCTTATCACAACATGATTTTAATAAAGAATTTCAAATTAGGACTTATCTGATCACAATTTTAAATGAGCTTTAGCCCAGAAGAGGTGGCGGTGTTTCTGGATTTTGTTGATATTTGTATGATGAACCAAATACAGCAAAATAATTTGTGACCAAGGACTGTCACTAACAAGCTCCAATCCACAATGAACAATAAAAAAATATTGAGAATGGAAATACTTTTAATAACGAAGTACAAGACTAAATCAAGACTTTTTCTATGTTTCTATGTTAAGAAAAGTTATTAATAACGTTTATTAAAGAGGTTTTGCCACGATGTAATGTTGACGTGGGATCCTCCAAAATGGGTATTAATCACTTTTCGAAATATATGTGATTACAAAAAGTGAAGCCTCTGACAGCTACAGCATTGCTCAGTCCCCCTTCGTTTCCTGAAAGTTTACATTAGACACGACCAGGAGCTGACAGGGAGCTGATCTGGCCACGCTTGCGTGTTTGTACTTATCTGATGACAGGGAACATGAAGAAGCTTGCCAGGGGCTGGGGAGAAAGTGCAGTATATGAGTCTGTCTGCTGTATAGAGAATCCACTGTTGTAATGTTATTATTGGAGTAAACTTTAGAGACGCTCCCTGCTTCCTCGCTCTATGCTCACCCCCTCCCTCTCACCCCTGCAGCCGTTCATGACTCAGCATGCTTTGTTTATATTCTCCCCTGAGCAGATAAGAGTTAAGGAACTCACTTCCTGGCAAAACCCTTTTAAAACTTTTTCCAAATACATTCCTCTCTCGATTTTTCCTTGGTTAGTAAGAGATTTTATCTGCTCTGAGTGCACACTTGTTTTTCTGGTTGCTGTCCTGGTCTACCGTTCTCCTTTTGCTCTTTGTCTTATCTAAGAGCAAGGAGTGATGTCGCCACAGAACGGCACACAGGACACCAGTAGCTTGAGAACGCGGTGTGTTCTCTCTATCAAACAAAATGATTTTTGATTGTTTACTTTGAGTTGAAGCCCTCTGCACTATGCATGACATCTCCTGCAGATTGATTATGTAGTTTTGTGGTAAAAGATTCAGTAGAACTTGTTATTTATTCATTTAAATGCCTGCTTATTCTGGCTGTAAGGAGTCCAGTAGGCGATTGACAGCCTTCCATGTATGTGTGCTTGCAGAGCTATGTGAATCAGTTATAGGTCCGTTTAGTGAGCCTCTTTACTCAAGAGTAAGCAGAAATGTAAATGGATAGATTACAAGCTCTGCTAAATCATTTCCACCAAAGTATAGATCGATCTGCTCAGCTCCTTCTGCTCTACAACATGCTGTTGGCAGATCAAACTGCTTATTTAGTGACTGGTTTCCTTTAATACCTCTGTAAAGTTGTGGGGTTTTTTTCTCTCGTCTTGTTGCACTACTGTGTTGTCACATTCTTCTCATTCCATTTTTTCTTTAAGCCACAGGTTTCCAGCACTCACAGCAGTGGCACTTGTGAAGAACAGCAGCTTTACTGGGCAAAGGGGACTGGATTTGGTACAGGATCTACAGCTTCAGGCTGGGACGTTGAGCAGGCCCTCACAAAACAAAGGCTGGAAGAAGAGCATGTAACCTGCTTGTTACTGGTAAACATTACTACTCCTTATGTCTTTTTGTTAGCATATTGCGCGATATATATTTCTGGACTAAATTCACTTTTAAGTACACTTGTCTATTACAAAGGGTTCAGAGTGTGTAGTGTCATGGGGTATACAGACTCTGAGGCAGATTTATCAATATTTTTAGAGTTTGTTCATGCACCGGGTTTAGGCGCTGATTCTGGTCGCGGATTGAGCATCCAGAATCCGTGTTCAAACTAAATGTAAAGTTATTGACACTGATGTTACACGAGTATTATCGACACATAATGTCCGATCCTTCAAGGAATTAACATAATAACGACGTATGGGAGGCAGGATTCCGCTTCTGGCAGTATAGATAATTTTTCCGTTCTGGCAAGCGCAGAATTTTCCACGAGAAAACAATGGTTTTTTTGGCGCTGGCCGTGTTGACGCCAAAAAAGCCATCTTGTAAACTTGGACTAAACCGTCTTAATATCTGCCACATTTATCATTGTGTTGATAAATCTGACGCAGGTTACAGGTGTCTAACTTTTTTTTAATATTTATTTTAGAGTGCCAATAGTTCTAAGGTGCTGTACATTTGAGGGGGGTTACACAGATAACATATGTCAAACAAGTACAATGGTGACGATAAATGACTAACAACTGGTATAGAGGAAGACAGGACCATGCCCGCAAAAGCTTACAAGAAAGGAAGAAAGAGACAGATGGTGAGGGGGAACCATGTTTATGGGGTGGTGTAGGTGCTAGGTTATATGTTATCCTGAAGAGATGGGTTTTCAGGTTTCTTTTGAAGCTAGTGAAAGTGGAGGATAGTCTGATGTGTTGGGGAAGTGAGTTCCAGAGTAAGGAGGAAGCACGGGAGAAGTCTTGGGAGACGGTTGTGTGAGGAGCCGAAACGGTAAAAGCAGAGAAGAAGGTTCAGTGAGGAGCGGAGATTGGGTGAGGGGAGGTATCTAGAGAGTATTGTAGGTCATGGTTAGAAGCTTGACGTTGGCTTACTTAGTTGCACAAATTGTACCAACACTTTGGTCCCTCTTTTTCGCACATGGTGTCTCACTCGAATCCACACCCCTTTTGCTGAGGTCACATCCTTTTGTCAGATAAGGTCCAGAAGTGTCTACAAACTGGCTAAAACACATTATAAATGTGGTTTACAGCATATATGCCTTTTTTTTTTGTCTTTTTGCAAATTGTGCCAGAAGTCTGGCGCAAGTGCCTTGATAAATGTGCCCCAGTGTTTGTACCCTGAAAAATCTTAAACTCATTCAGTTAAAAGGATTTTCTCACCACACCGTTTGCCTGATTCACGAGCAGTTTCCACTTTGTCTCCTCATACTGTGGGTGGTTCTATAGAGGTGATAAGTGTATTCAGCTTCTACCCTGACAAGTACAGGAGAACTAATCTTCTTTAAATAAAAGCTACAGGTGCTGTGAGCAGAGAATACAGTGCCCTTATCTTAAACAGATGCTAATCTTGTTAGAGTTAAGAACTTAGTCCAATCAGTCGGTCCATAGAGGTGACGTCACTCCCTCCTCTGTCAGCTAATTAGATAACTGACATCCGTCTGGTATACAGGTTTCAATAGCAACTGTGTGCACTCAATGGCACATAAATACTCTTATTGCATGACTCAAGTAACATCAACCAAGCTCTATATTTAGAAAAAGTCTTTAACAGTTCCTTCAGGTTGAAAACTAATCTTTGTAGTGAGAGAACCCCTTTAAGGAAAAAAGTTTTGGGAGGTGGTTTCCCTTTTTTGGATTATAGTTCTATGTATCCTATCTAAAATAGGAGAAGAACTCTTTACAGGGTGAACCAAGGACAGTGGTACCAACCCTGGCTATGAGTTCTCCGGATATGGATTACCAGCTAACGACTAAGGGGGTTCCTCTTTTAATGGACTATATGTATATTGACCCAACAGAGGCCAATAGTCTGTATAGAACAGCTTTCTATAATGTCACGTTCACAGTGTTGTGAAGTAAGGAAAGTTCCTGGCAGAGATGTCAGAGTTATCCATATTTCCCTCATGAGCCGCCTTCTTCATGAGGTGAATAAGGCTATATGGACATATGCACCAGGAACTTTTCTAGTACTTATTACACAAAACAGTGTGAAAGTGACCTCATAGTAAAGTGTTCTATTCGGACTATTGTGGAAGCTTATTGTGAATCTTTTAAAAATACATTAAGTTTATCATTGGCGAATTACATTGTGTGGCACTATCCGAGAATCCTGCATCCGAGTCAGGCCAAGCAAAGCAGTGGTCTGTGCAGAAGCGGATTCAATAAACTTCATGCTTGACAAATTCTTTTAATCTTTTTAAAATACAGTATGCGAGATTTGGAAGAGGATTGCAAGATTGGATTGCTTTCATACAGATCCATATAATTGAATTAGAGAGATTAATCTCATGTTGTAGCCATTTCTCCTGCCTTTTAATGTGCTTTCTAAGCTTTCTGGCGGACATGTTAATGCACTGCCTTATTCGCTTTATGATACAAGTTTGCGTCTAAGTCTTAACTTGAGAGAGGTTTCTTATGTTTATCTTCAGACAGAAGAGCTTTCGCTTGTAGGGTTACAAATTCCTCCTTTGTTATAGACCTGTTAAAATGTTCCGTTTCCAGCATTTGATAAAAGTTTGCATTGCTAGAGCTATATTTACAAGGGTTTTTTTTTTTTTTTCTTGGGACGTTTAAAGGGGTTTTGCCCCAAAGAAAAATTGACGTGGGAAGTTTGTAAATTAAATAATAAACATTTTCTCCCTTCATCATGATTAAAAATTCTGCACCGTTTTTGCCTTAGCTGCTCCTTTAGGGTGCGTTCCCACGGCAAGTGCCAAATACCAGTCGGTTATGTGACAGGTATTTGCACTTTTGCAGCCGTCCCCACGGCCGTGGAGGGGAAAGGGGGGCGGCTTTTCTCCGCGATGAGCGGAGAAAAGCCCTCTCCCTTCACATTGAGAAGCACATATTCTGTCCGGAAACCGGACGCAAGAATGTGCTTACACATTGTTTTGCGGGGGACCGCGGGCGGCAAAACTGCTGGGCGGAAAACCAGTGCAGTGGGGACTGCTGCACGGGTTTTCCATAGGAGCCTGTTCTGTTCATTTTCAGCCGGTTTTTCAGGCAGTCTGCAAAACTGCAAACCGCCTGAAAAACCGGCCGAAAACCCGTGCAGTGGGGACATGCCCTTAGTGATCCATTGTTTAGAGCTCATCTCCAGGGAATATGACCAGGGCTGAGAGCTTCTCAGTCCTGGTCGCACATGCTCTGACATCACCTCTCCTCTCGACAGCTACTGGGTGTTCAAACCCCATGTGCTGTCATTCTACTCCTGTCCTCTGTACTCCTTAGTAATTAGTCAAACAGTGCAAATAAATTAGAAAAGAAACCTCAATGAGGTCTGTGCATTGATAAAGAGAAAAAAAAACACAGGTTTGGTTCCTGCAGTGATTTGAACCGAGGACCTTTGTGCCTGGAGGCAAAAGTTTTACCTCTGAGCTACATTGTAGCTTCTTACAGTTCTACACATAAACAGACCTTTCTTTGACTAGAGAGAGGAAAGGCCTGGTGATGTCATCCTGCTGGTTCACATGATATGCAATTCAAGCAAATCACTCACGCCCTCTTCTGAGCACACAGAGCTGAAGAGCTGGATGCAGGAGGTATGAAATGAGATTGTGGCAAAACCCCTTTAAGGCTGTCTACACGGCATCAGACAAAAAACATCCAAAAGTCTACCGTTTTTGTCCGATGCACGGCCGTTGTTTTTTTCGTCACGTTTCGCTCAAAAACCGTGGTGGGTTCTCGTATTTTTGCCGTCGGCCCATACAGTTGATTGTATGGGAAACCAACGGCAAAACTCAAAACACCAGCATATTATACAACATGTTGTATAATACGCTGGCGCCAGAAAAAAAGCAGAGGAAAAAACGACCTGTGTAGACTATTATTCACGGCGTATACGCGCCGAGAATAATGAATGTCTATGGGGCCGACGGGCTGCCGCAACGCCCCTCTCCCCCTTCCACCCCCCGCCGCCCCTTCTCCCGAGCACACGGCGTAATTTCGGGTGAGATAAGTCCCCGCAATTACACCGTGTGAACATAGCCTTAGACTGCAGATTTTCAATACTGGATTTATGTGCTGAAAATCTGCAGTGTATCTGCCTTGCATATAGGGCTCTTTTAAAGTGAACCTGCCAGGTTGTTTATGCTACTCCATCTCAGAGCAAGATGTGATAGAGGGAGATTAGCTGAGTAAGGCTATGTTCACACGGCTTATTCACACCATAATTGCGGGAGGGATTTCGCCTGCAATTACGGCGAGTGCTGCGGGGCAGGGGGGCCAGCAGCCCACCAGCCCCATAGATATTCATTATCCACGGCACGTATACCGCCGTGATAATTGACATGTCACTTTCTCCCCGCTCGCCGTAATTCGCGTGCGGGGAGACGAGACGGAATCCATAGTTCTCTGAGAACTGTGAATTATCGTAATGACTGGGATGGATTTCACCCATAATTCACGCAGTACAGTGCGAAATGCGGGCTGAAATCTGTCCCAAAATAAGCCATGTGAACATTGCCTAAGGCTATGTCTACACAGCACAGGTTTTTAGTCTGATTTTCGGCAGATTCAGTATTTAGAATCTGCCAAAAATCTCACTGTTACCTGTGCCCCAAAGACTGCAGTAAAAAGAAGTCCGTGCTGTAGTCTATAGAGCACAGATTTTTTACGAAATCTGCCGGATTGCCGTCGGATTTTAAAACATGGCACATTCCGCTGGTTTGCCATCAGATTCCCGTACTTTCATTGTTCGGGATTGACGGCAATTCTGAAAAGCAACCGTGGTTTTCATCACAAATCTGCAGCAAAAACCCTGGTCCAGCAATGTTAAAATGCCCTTTGATTTCGGATGACATTTTAACGTATATTGTGTAGCCTAAAAATCAGGGAAAATCCTAAATAAGAAAGTGAAAGTACTGCTTACATACAATGATTGACAGCTCTGTACATACACTGATACAGTAATTTTACAGCTGTCTGTATATGTAGAAGGGGTAAGCAGGGCTTGCTCTGTCTCCGAATGAGTCTTATCAGGATTTTCTCTGCTTTTTACTCAGAAATCCTGCTTCTCTCCCTCTACCATATCCTGATCTTAAGGCAGTATAAGCCACCGGACCGGTTGTTTCTAGCTCCAAATGGTCATTGTAACATGAGAACATAGTGGATGGGGAAAAAAATCAATTCTGAAGCGCCAAATATGTAAACGGAAAACTTCTGGTTTGCGCATAGCTTGTTGCTAGCCGCAGAGAACATAGACATGGCCGCGCTCACACAGCTTTCTTAGTTCTCTTCTACAGGATTTTGTTTTATTTTTTTTAATTAAGGAAAGAATTGCTGTGTCCTATTTCATAGGAAAGTGTAGTAGACTATGTTTTCCTATCCAGTGGGGATGTAAGTTATACCAAAATAATTCCAGCCCAGCATATGCTAAAGGAGACAAACTGCTAACATACCCTGGGAGCATAGGGTCTTGTGCACATGTCTACCCTGGGAGCTAGTGGACCTGCTAACTATGTCCAAACTATGAGATCTAAACTTTGCTTTAGTCGTTCCTACCAGGGCTGTGGAGTCAACAGGCCAAAGCCCCAACTCCGACTCCTCAATTTGCCAAACCTCCGACTCCTGACTCCGACTCCCTCATACACGGCGTATGTTTAAGTGATAACTTTACTGTAGTAAAATGGTTACATCTGGCTTTTTATCACTTTATGATACAATAATCAAGCTATTTAGGTAGAAAAGACACTGATGAGCAAAAGGTTAACAATGTTTTGATCTTTTGAATGTGTAGAAGAGACCTGGGATCAGATTTTGGTCAAGATTCAGAGCCCAGAAGGATTCAGGCAGTATTGAAAACAAAAAGGTGGATTTCCCAAATACTAACAAAATAATGAAAATTAAAATTTTTATGTTTAGGAGCAAAAGAGTAACAATACAGTTACATGACAAGATTCTGCAGAACTAAGCAGATGCTAAATAGTCAAATTTATGTATAAGATGGCTAAGATGACTGTATATAAAATTGCTCTTTGCACTGCATCAAACTAACTGGACCAACTTATTATATATTTTGGGAGTCGGTCCATTTTATGACGACTCAGACTCCAACTCCTGCAAAATAGGCTCCGACTCCACAGCCCTGGTTCCTACTTGTTTGCAGTAAATGGCTAACAAAACCAAGATATTTTGTCATATTATTTTTGAGTGACCTGTATTTCTAGGTTGTTCACCTGTACTTCTAGGTTGTTTCCCTCACAAATGCCTCCTGCCCCTAAATGATTTGAACAGGTGATTATTTTGCACAATATGTAACTTTACAATCCAGTGCCATTTATAGCTTTTCCTCCCACTTGCAGAAATTAATGCGTCCACTTGTAGGTGACCCCCAATTAAGCTATGACCAAGACGCTTTGGATTTGTTAGCTTTGGTGTACAATGATAGTGACTAGAGATCCACCTACTGGGTGCTTTATAGATGGGCAATGTTTCTGTTGCAGAGCCTTATTTGCGGGTTGGGCCCTATTCACTTTACATTTTGTGGCTTGGTCATCAGGTTACCATAAGGCATGGCATGACATATACCTTACCACAGTAGTAGAGACATGGGGGTTTATAGGACAAACATTCCATTTTGGGCTGTGTTTGATCGGTTTACCTTTGGTACACTCTTCAAGGGGCGGTGGTAGGCAACAATTTTGTATCTGGCACATAAAGCTTATACAAACAGGAAATAGCGCAAATATGGTCCAAAAATACTTAGTTTTTCTCAAGTTTCCTATGGCTCCTCTGCAGTGTGCGTTAAGATTTTTTTTTTTTTACAATAGATATCCATGATGGAGCACAACACAACAGGGCTTTATGTGCCAGTGAAGACTAAAGTGCTGAAAAATACATGTACCTCTATATGTGCTAAATATGCCCCTAACATATTTTTCCTCTAATAGAAACTCTTTAACTTTTGTGCTAGTAGAATGGTTTATTTCTATACTTTTGTGGGTGGTGGAGGGGGGGGGGGGTTTCAGCAGATTTTTATAGAAATCCAAATGCATCTTTTTTTCTTTAAAAAAAATAAAAATAGTAATAATTCAGAGTTGTAAATTTCCAGAGCATGTGTGCTGCAAATCTAAATATTACTGATTCTTTTCTACAGGTTCTTGCCAGCTACATAAACCCATCTGGATGTGCAGTTAATGGGGAGGTGCCAGCCAACGAGAGTCGAGGGCAAAACAGTAATGCGCTTCCATCTGTCTTGTTGGAACTACTAAGTCAATCGTGTCTTATACCGGCTATGTCATCGTACTTGCGGAATGACTCAGGTACTTTCTAAACATTACCATTTTCATTGTGATGTGTTAATTAGCACCTTAATGATGCACTTTCCATCTCAATTGAGATTAGATATACATATTTATATTATTTAACTACACCGCTTAGTTGTTTAAATACTTCTACTGTAGTGTTTTCAGGTCTGACATTATCCATGTGTCAATATCTATTGTTAGTCTGGTTATGTGAGTTCGTATATGGTCTGTATTATGCATATCTTAAAGTATCCCAATCTGTAAAAATTCATTCTCTTTTTTTGGCAGTTGATATACTTTGTGTGTATAGCTACACATCTATATATAATAAGAGCGAGGGGGGAGCATGTGACGATAAATGTGTGTTTGGTGTGTGTGATATCTATTATTATTTTATATTTTATTTATTTTATTATATATATATTTTTTATATTTAGCGAAGGTGTTTGTGTACGTTACACGTGTATCCTGGTACACAAACTGTGAGAGAGTTGGTTCAGCACACCATAGGTAAAAAACATTAACTTATTGTCCATAGTATTGTCCATTTTGTCATTCTTATCTGGTATACACAAACACCTTTGCTAAATATATATAGATATAGTATATATATATAGATATAGAGTAGAGATTAGCGAAGGTGTTTGTGCACCAGATACACGTGTATCTGGTACACAAACGTGAGAGAGGTGGTTCAGCACTCCATAGGTAAAAAACATTAACTTTATTGTCCCATAGTATTGTCCCATTTTTCGTTCTTATCTGGTACACAAACACCTTCGCTAAATATATATAGATATATATAGATATAGAGAGAGAGTTAGCGAAGGTGTTTGTGCACCAGATACACGTGTATCTGGTACACAAACACCTTCGCTAAATAGGGCAAGCACAGTCCAATTAGAGCTACGTATGCCCTATAGAGGTCAATGGCCTTGTCAAGGTATCCAACGGCATGCATTTTAATGGTATCCCAACAGATGCCACAAGCGGGCTGCCAAAAGGTGATAAGTGGGTCCAAACATTCTTTAAAATACATACGCACGCGCACACACACACGCACATGTTCTTAAAGGGATTTTTCCCTTTAAATGCTCCCTACTGGTTAGAAGGGTCCTTTGACAGTAAATTGAGCAGGAAGTGTCCCCCCTGCCTGGGCCCTTAGCAGTAAGTTTTAATTTGTGGGGAAATTTGGCAGTAAGTGTTCAGTTAAGCTACAACGCCACCACAGGGAAAATTGGACATTACACAATTAATTGGACATTCGCATCAATGGATTATCTGTGTCTTGCAAGACAGGACAGAGTGAGAAACACTTTATAAGTGTTATCTACTCAGCCCAAACGCTGAGGATGTGTAGCAGAGGACCTCCTCTATGGACTTAGAATTTTATAATAGGGAATATGAAAATTGGGTTTCTAAACTGAAGAACCCTATTAACTGATAAGGGCTTGTGCCCACAGCACGGGATTTTGGACGGTTTTACACACGGTTTTGAAAACGGCCTGTCAACCCCTAGAATGGACGTCCTATGGAATATCTGTGCAGTGGTCCCCACTGCATGGGTTTTTTGCCGGAAGTTTTTTTTTAAGACCGCCGGCGTTCTGAAAAAGATTGAACATGTTCATTCTTGCGCCCCGTTTTCGGGCGGAATATGAACATCTCAATGCGAGGGTGGAGGGCTTTTCTCTGCAAGCAGCGGAGAAAAACCGTCCCCCCTACCCCCCCTCGCGGCCATCTGCACGGCCCGAAGACAGTGCAAATACCGGTCGGATAGTCCGACTGGTATTTGCTCTGTGCAGTGGGGACATGCCCTAACAGTTACATTAATAGGGTATTCTCTACTAATAAAGTGACAGCATTTCCCTAGGTGGGGATGTGACCTTTTCGCCCTCATTGATTCTGACCGTTAAGAGGCTGCAGCGCTGATCCAGCGTTCTGTTCACTTCACCAGTGTTTCCTGCACAGCAGCGCCCCAGCATCTTGCTGTGTAGGGTTGCTGCAGCACATTTCCATTCAGATTTTATTGCAAGTTTGCTAACCTCTTCTACAGCTGAAATTTCAAAGTGTGTGTGAACATGTGTATAGCGGAGTCAAGTTCCAACTTTATTTACTTTGAAGGACAAGATTTATTCCAGAACTAGAACATTATTGTAGAACTAGATTATTAATTTGGTTCATAAATTATTGCAATTATGTAACACTATAAAAAATACAACCATAGAAATGTACTTTAAACTTGCATGGAAGAATTTGTTATTACAGGCGTAATAAATGCCATTGGCACGCATTCTCCCCTCTAAGCAATCCAACAACTCTTCAAAATAATAAAGGGAAGCGTTGTGTTAAAAGGCTTGGGGCCCAGGGTCAGTCCTTTTTTGTGTTTTACGCTGTATGCACTCTATAAGGGAAAAGCTTTTTGTCACTGAAAGGATGTCTTTTTGCCCCTAAGCCAGGTTTAAATTATTATTGTTCATAATTTATTTAAAAGTATGTGCAGATCCCTGAATAATTGTCATTATTCTTGTTTCCCTCATGTTGGTCACAGATGCATTTTTTTATGTGACGGCTTCTGTTTAGGATTTGCTGTGTACTAGAACTATAGCTGAAGCTGGCGGGACGAATGTAAAATTACCACTGTTAGGGTTGTAATGGCGTTTTGCGGGGGCATATTGGGCATGTTGTGTGCAATGTACTTTAAAGAAAAACCCTGTAATAGTTTATCCCCCTGCGGGGGCATAAAAGGTGTAAAAATGCTTTTTCCGCGCTGTGCCCCCTTATTTGAAGATGCTGGATTTTTTCGTGTTTAAATGCTCAAATCTGCAGTTTTCGCCAGAAGGCTTCGAGAGTCAGTTTTTTTTACCCCCCTTGGGCTGCCCCGTCCACCTAAAACTGAAAAAACCTGTTATTTGAATAGGTGATACTGTGATAACTGTGGGGTGGGGCTAGTTTTTGGTGGGGGGGGGCTAACACCTGCTCATGAATAAGATTTGAGGGGTAAATGCTCTAAAAACAGCATTTACAGAATAAGGGACGAGGCTGGGAACGCAGGTTGACATAAAGCATATTTTTGTGACGGGTTTCCCCCTTTTAATATCCCCCAAATACAGTAAAATTTTAGCGCTCATTGAGGCTATTTTTCCCAGGCGACAGTACCCCCCGTAAAAAGAAGGGGAAAATGGAGTGAAGGGAGCCAGCAGGAGGCTGTTAAAAGTAACCTTTGTCTAGCCGTATTTTCAACACCGGATTTTAAGCACCCCAAGGTGTGCGGGCAATACGTGTGTAAAAATGCATTGGGGGGTTTTGTTCGATTAACATTAAAACCTATCCAAGAATAAGTGTTAAATGTCTGTGCGGGCCCCCAATGAGTTTAAATGGGCCTGCGAACATGCCACTGCTTCCATTAAAGTCTGCGGAAGAAAGGATAGCAGAAAGAAATGGTGGGGTTCCTGTTTGAGTGATCATCAGACTCGCAGTGATCAGACATTTATCACCTATTCTGTGGATAGGTTGTTTTCGGCAAAACCCCCTTAAATGTCTTTTAAAGTAGCTGACCGTTTGGGGCCCACACATTTAGCCCAGTAAATAGTATTTTTTTGATTGCATTGTATTTGCGGTACAAATAGAAACACTTTACTGTCCAAGCCTTAAAACTCCGCCGCAGATCGGTCCTGGTCCTGAGACGATCTATATGTTTTAATGATTTAGCTTTTGGGGAAAAAAAGGGGACTTTTCATTATACTATAAATAAGCTTTACTGAAATCCAGTTACCCCATTAATGATTGCACTGTGATTTGGGGTCAACGGAGTGATATTTAGGCAAAAAAACATTGTTGCCCCCATTTTTTTGTGCCAGGGGGATTTTGTATTTTATAATAGACATTAGGGCAACCTGCCGTAAAATCCGTAAAATGCCCCTTTGGCCCCCCAGCTTTGTATAAATCATTTATAAATTTGTTTTTTTCAGGGGTTGAAAAAGCTTTCATGTTTTTAAAAATGTTAATAAAAATAATAATTTTATTTCTATAGCGCCAAAATTTTCCCGCGGGCCTTTACAAAATTCAAGGGTAAAAAAATGTCTTCAATTAAAGTATTAAAATGAGAAAAAGGTTTGGGGCCCCTGTGTGAGAGTTAAAATTTTTTGGGGTTTTTAGGGTGAAAATAGGTAAGAAGTCCCAAGTTTCCCAATGGCCCCGGCCAGTTTCTAAATAGGGGGGGGTTTACTGAAAAGGGAAATAAAACCCTGCCACCGTGTCATTTTAATACAGATAAGTGCCTGTGAGTCCCCAAGTGCAGGGGGGGACGATGTGTTGATGCAGTTAGGGTTTGGTGGGCCAGACCGGGGAAGATGTATTTTCAGGGCCCTTTTAAAACTGTGAGGGGGTTTTAAAAGTGCTGATGCCCGCGGGTAGCATATTCCAGGAATTGGGGGCCGCACGTGTGAAATCTTGTAGGCGGGATGGGAGGTTCGGTGATTTAGGAATGTTGTCTGTATATCAGCACGGGAAAAGCAGGGTAGGCGGTAGGGGCAGAATAGGGGGGATGTAGGGGGAGCAGCGCTGTGGGAGGTTTTGGGTGAGAAGTGTGAGTTTATACTGTATCCTGGGATGGGGTGGGAACCAGGCAGTGCGACACAGGGTAGAGGCATCAGTTATGCGGCTGGGAGAAAGACAAGCCCGGCTGCTGCATTTGGACAGATTGGGAGGGGAGAATTTCAGAGGGGGAGACTTTAAGAAGGAGTTGCAGTATCAAGACCAGAAAGAATAAGGCAGTAATGGAAGGGTTTTAGTGTTTCCACAAAAGAGAAATAGAGGATTTTGGAGATTTTTGGGTGAGGTGACAGGAGGGGCAAGGGGGTTTGGGTTTTAGGGGGGGAAAAATCATTGAAACAAATAAAACCCCAGAAGCGGGCCTGTGCCTGGAGAAAAAGGTGGGGACCACTCAAAACAGAAATGCAAGGGGGGGGGGGGGGTTTGGGTTTGTAGAGGCGGAAAACAAGAAATTCAGTCTTAGTGAGTTTAGTTTCAGATAGAGAGAGGGGCATGATGTCAGGACAGCGGAAGACAGGGCCTGGTGTTTTTTAGCAAAAGGGTGGGTGATGTAGGGAGGGGTGATAATTGGGTGTCATCCCCATAGAGTTGGATGGACGCCCCTTGTGTGGGTTTGTCCAAGGGGGCTGTGTCAATGAAAAAAGGAGAGGCTAGAACTGACCCCGGGAATCCCAAAGCAAGAGGAAGAGGAGAGGGGGTGAACCCGAAAAGAGACACGAAGGGGCGGTAGAGGGTAGGCGAGAACCAAAACGGAAATGGGTCTGGGGCCAATGGGCTGAGCATGCTGGGAGAAGTTGGTGATCCCCGTGTCAAATGTGCGAGGATAGAGAAGAACAAGGTAGTTACCTGAGATTTTGCTGGGAGGTCATTTGGATTTAACTAAGGCGTTTGTGGAGTGTAGGGTGCGGAAACCCATTTTCAGCGGGGGCAAAAGAGGTAGCAGAAGATAGGATTTTTGGGGGGGAGAGACCAAGCGTTCCCCGGGTTTAGGAAGAAAAGGGCAGGTTAGAGACGGCGGTAGTTATCAGCAAGGACGGGCCCGAGAGGGCTTTTTTAGTAAAGGGGGTTTGATGGGTGTTTGAAGGAAGATGGAAAGATCCCCGTGGAGAGAGAGAGGTTCATGCAGTAGGTGAGAGGGAAGCGGGAAATAGACTGGAGAGGGGGGTTGGAATGGGGTCATAGGCAGGTGGTGGGGGAGGACAGGGGAAGCCCCGGACATTTTCCTCTGTGTGGGTCAAGGGCCCCCAAGTAATTAGAGGACGTGCGGGGAGGGAAGGATGGGTATTATTGGGGTTGTGTGTGATGTTTTGCCCGGTTTTTTCTTTTGTCTTTGAAGTGAGTGGCCCCTTTTTTTAAGTTAAAATACAAAACATAAATGTATTTTAAGGATTACTTTCGGGAAGAGAACACCCGGGGTAGAAGTATTTAGGAAGTGTTTGGAAAAAAATCCCTTTTTTTTCAAAAAATTTTTTTAAATTTAAAAATGAAAAATGTGGTAAAAAAGATGTATTCGGGGCCCCTGTACCTGAGGGCTTGAATAAAAACCAGTGGACCAATTTGTCTTTTTAGTCCCCCTTTTTAGTAAATGGGGGGAGATCTGTTGTTAATTTTTTTTGTTAGCGGCACCTGTTTTGTGACGGCCTCATTGATTTGTTAGAGATCTTTAATGAACAAACAGCATCATGAAAAGTTACACATCAGACCGCTCATAAATAAAGTTATGGCAAAGTTCACTGCAGGGTAAGGTTTTAAAAAAAAATAGCCCTGATTATCTTATGGAGCACAATCCATCATCCATAAATGGAAAGGGATTATGGCACAAAATGCAAAAACCCCCAAAAAAAATGGCTTCCCCCGGAAAATAAAGCCCCGACAAGGAGAGCTTTAAGGGGTTGTCTATCAAGGATTCTTTTTGTTGAAATCTTGCAAAAAAGTCATTTGCAATATATGTTTTCCCTTAAAAGTGTCCTAACCCATTCCTAGTTCCCTCTTGTTGGGGCTGTTTTAGCTCCCTGGTCG
This sequence comes from Phyllomedusa bahiana, assembly GCA_025379985.1. NCBI lineage: Eukaryota > Metazoa > Chordata > Amphibia > Anura > Hylidae > Phyllomedusa > Phyllomedusa bahiana. The sequence continues at coordinate 41,608 of JAODAL010023753.1, forward strand.
TATTGCTACGACCTGTTTGATTCATCTGATAGAAATGCCAGACTGGTTTTTAGTACAGACCCGGCTTTATGCACTGTGGAAACCCGTAAAACACCCCCTGATTTTAAAAAATGAAATCAAGAAAAAAAGGACTGTGGGAACAGATAATGTAGTGAGACAAACCCCCTTTAATAAAGAATCAGCCAAGGGGGCCCCGAGTCACTCTGGTGGGCTGCAGAGATCCAAAGCTCAGGTGGGGGGGAAACTGTCAAGGAACTTAAGGCTTGTCTCCAATGCATAGTTTTTCAATTATTTTTTCGAGTTTTAAGATTTTAAATACGAAAAAACGGAAATTTTTGGGGCCCTTTGGCAGCCCATAGATAAATAGAAAAAGACCCGAGTCCCACGTCGTCTTTCCTGCGATGCTTTCGGTGCGGCGTGTATTAACATGTTGTTTCTAGGCGCTTTTAGTCTTTTTGTTGTTTCCCATTTAAAAACAATTTTTTTGGGCGACGAAAAAAAATCGAGAGCGGGCAGCGTTTTGGCAAAAAATGGACACCAAACCGCAGTCGTTGCAGAGGAAAAAAAAAAACGCCGCTTTGTCTGTATTTTGTCCGTGGTGGGACTAGCCTTGTTGTTTTCTCCACAAATCTTTTGGGCCCTTTTTGGTAGAAAATAAGAAGAAAACCTTTTTGAAAGCAAGCCAAAGAAGTCCCCTTTGCAGTTTTCAAAAAGTTGTAGGGGGGAAAAGCAAGCATGTGGAAGAAGGTGCCCGTCAGAGACCAAAATTAAAATGGTGGGTTGTCAAAGGTATGTGGGAGGAAGCCAACATGCAAATCCCTGAACCCCCCATCCCCGTGAAGCATGGTGGTGGCAGTGTCATGCTGTGGGGATGCTTTGCTTCAGCAGGAACTGAGAAGCTGAACAGAGTAAATAGAAAGATAAATAGACCTAAATACAAAGCAATCCTGGAGGAAAACCCGTAGGGGGTGCAAAAAACCCAAGAAGGGGCTAGGTTTTCCCTTTGCAGGCCCTTACCCCAAACATTTTAGCCAAAGCTACAATGGAAATTGGTTTTAATCAAAGTATTCCATTTTAAAGTCCAGAACTAAATTCCTTTAAAATTTTTGTGGCATGATTTGAAAATTCTTTTCACAAAAATTTTGCCCAAACCCAAAAAGACTGACTAATTTTCCAAAAATTCCAGCGTCTAGATGTGCAGCTAAAGGTCGTCCTACAAAGTATTGATTCAGGGTGGAGGCTAAATACATATGCATATCACACTTTCTTCGGATTTTTTTTTATTTTGCAAAAATTTGGAAAAGCACATGTCTTCTTTGCACTTCACAAATAATTGCTACTTTGTGTTGCTCTCACAAAATATTAAGGGATATGAATACTTTACCCACAGTATGTGGATAACTAGCCAGGCTATTCATACATGATTTATAAGGAGAAAACCCCCGGGACTCTCACTGGTCTTTAGACAGGCCCATTTTCAGGCATGAGCGATTGTATCTAGTACAGCAGCTTAGTGCCATTTTAAGCTCATGTGTCACTTACTAATGAACTACTGAATTTGTTAACTATCGATTGCTACAGAAATTTCAGAAAACCTTAACGTATGTTCTCACAGGGTATTGCGGTGCGTCCTATGTGTGCTACAATATGCCGGGAGTTTTAGAAGTTCGTGCTTCTAAAGCGTGGGTGGAGTGTAGGTGGCCTGATTCACTTCTATTATGCCCGGCAAAGAAACTCCGTGAACAAGTGACATGTCACTTCTTTCACCCGGCGGGTGAATACGCGTCGGGGAAGACGGAGAGCTATGAATTACTGTAGTTAGTGCAATTAAGCCTCAAACTACAGTGTAAAAGACGCTGTGTGAGCATACCTTTAGGCTATGTTCACACGGCTTATTCCCGGCGTAATTGCGGGACAGATTTCGCCAGCAATTACGCTGTGTATTCAGCGGAGGGGGGGGGGGTGCGTTCGGCAGCTCGACGGCCCCATAGACAGTCATTATCCACGGCGCGAAATACAGCGAGCGGGGAGAGGAGACGGAATCCATAGTTCAATATGAGAACTGTGGATTACCGTAATGACTGGGACGTTTTCACCCGTAATTCGCGCAGTACAGCGCGAAATACCGGATGAATTCCGTCCCAAAATAAGCTGTGTGAACATAGCCGTACTGTACTGTAACTGTCAGAAAGCATGTCATTGGCAGTTTAACCATAAGAACTGACAATGGTTTGATCCCATAAAACATAATTTTGATGGATTAACATGGAGAACACTCAATATATAAATAATAAATACTAATAATATATAAATGAAACACTAAAGAGAGATGGTCAATTAGAACCATGGGATTACCAGCAATATGTATGTGTGTTTTATCAGGCAAAAACAACATCTAGTGTAACACAAAAAAAATCAGGGTAGCAAAGAACAATATTACCCCTTCCAGTATTTTCGTATTTTAGACTCTTAGGGTGTGTCCATGCCAGTCTGATTCTGTTTTAGAATCCGGACAGCATTTTATCGTCTTTTCAGTGGTTATTGTGAACAGTTCTGTCCGGTTTGCAGGTTTGCCTGCCCCCATAACCATTAAAGGGCACACCTTCCGCCTGAAAACCGGGCGGAAGATCGTGCATGTTCCTAGTTTTTCGGAAAGTCGCTGGCTGGAAGGCCGTCCAACTGAAAATCCGTTCCGTGTAGACAACTTCATGGATTTTCTTTTAAAGTCTATGGGGATGGTTTATTAGTCGGATTTTCAGGCAGTTTCCAAATCCACAAACCATCTGAAAATCTGACCAATAATCCATGCCGTGTGGACGGACCCTTAGGATCTGTGCGTTATGTCTGACGGTAATCCATAATCCATATTTTGGGAGGAAAAGAGGGAAGTGCATTATCCATATTATACATAGTACATAGTACGGTTGAAAAAAAGACACGTGTCCATCAAGTTTAACCAAGGGTGGGGAAAATGTGGATAGGATAACCACCAAAATAAAGACAACCCTGCCGCAACCCAAAATTTGACCCTGCTAAACCCTAAAGCTCAAGAGCATCCAAACATGCCATGTACTGATCTTCCTTGCACTTCATCAGGATATAGTAGGTTAAATCAAGAAATGGGGTATGAAGTCAGTGTAAGGTATTAGGCATATGCTCCAAGCATCACGAGCAATGTGATGTTCTTGGTGAGAGAGGTGGCATATGGCCAGTTCACATTATTTGGTTGTTTTCTTTTTATGGCGATTTCTTTGTCCATTGGAAGCAAACAGAAGGTTAGTCATATTATGATCCGTTTGTCTTCTGACCACAATTTCTCCACCAGAGGTCAGTAATTAGACACGGCTTAATGTTGTAAGGGGAGGGTCTTTTGGATCTTCTTAAATACAGTAGAAGGAAAGGAAGAAAATTCTATTTATGTAGGCACGTGGGTATGTATGCATTACCAGATGATGATTTGGGCTGCATGCGTTCTAACACCCATTTCACCTTGCTTCAAAGCTGCTAACAGAAACGCTAATCAGAATTTACTTAAGATGATTATTTTATTAAGATCATAAACAATACATTTTTAACTTTGTTTATCAGTTTTCATAGCCGTTGTTCATTTCGATTTGTTAAAGGGGAAATAACATAAAAAAGAGCATATATTTTATTGGCACATTTGATAGCGGCCCAAAACTTTGTATGGTTTATATAAAAAAAAATATAGATTTCCTTACCACGCTTTAATCCATCATCACATTGTTCAGAGGTAAGTTTTGGTCTGTAAAGGATGGGTACATCAGAGATAAACTTAACCTTCCCAAGGTATATGGAAAAGAAGTAAGCAAAAGCAATTTGTGCTAAATTCCTATTTGGGCATTCTTATTTCTTTTTCTTAATTCACATTTTAATGACTTGCTGGAGGTTGATTCTCATTGTCTTCACCCGTTCAGTAATGTAGGTATGATACACTGAGTATACAAAGAACAGTGACAACTGCTCAGCACATTTCTGCCCCAGAAAACTGGTTGGTTGTCAGTGCTGTATTACCACTGCTTCTGTTCCTAAGGTTCACAATTTTGACCTTAAATGTAAAAAAAAAAAAAAATATCTAATTAGAGCTGCCCATTTTCTTTGTAAGCGATTATGCCTTCTGAACCGCTTTACTCTTGCGTGCTCGGGCATATAGCGGTGTATGCCAACCCATAAACACTCAGCTTGGCCATAGCGTGCTTGTGTTCTCTAAAGGGAGGAGGGGAAAAACTGCTTCCTGACCCCTCTTGTCATAGCCTATAAGAACGGAGGATCCTGCAAGATGAAAATTAACATGGCTTATCTTCCCCACCACGTTTGCCATCAAAGAGCGAGTCAGGACATCGCTGTACACATTATATTGTCTGGTCCCCATTAAATCGCTGGGTTCAGCCAAAAGTTTAGTGTTGAATGACCTCCTAATGCTTCTTTTTCAGAAGTCTTTCAGTTGAGGAGTCTTGTTTGCTGGCTTTTAAATGTGGAACCTGACACCATTCTTTGACAGTATGTAGCACTTGTTTAGGACCTCAAGGCTATTGAAGTATAGTTTACAGCTTACATTAGATTTGTTGCAGTTAACGCTCTGTGAGTGCACATTCACCAGTTAAAGCTAGGTAATACCGCATAATGCCATTACCATTATTACACTTGCCCATGAAATGTGAGAACTAAGGTCAACCTTGATGGTACATACCCTTTCCCCAAAAATAAGACACCCCCGCAAATAAGACTTGGTGAATTTTTTTTTTTTTTATGCAATTCAGAGTTTGGCTGCTCATGCTGATGTTTGTGATGAAATCAATACAGTATATTAATACATGTTGATGTTTTGTTCTACAATAAATGTGAATTATTGTTCATAGAAAAATAATACATCCCCTAAAAAGAAGTCTTAGCTCGTCTTTAGGAGCAAAAATTAATATAGGACACGGTCTTATTTTCGGGGAAACAGGGTAGTGGTTGTATAAGTGGTGCAACATGATTTGACTCTGCAGCTGTAAAAGAAGTAAATACTATTTTTCACGCAAGAAAACAATAACTGTCCAAAGAATTTTGGGCAATTGTAAACATTTTGATGGAGTTCATTGGAAGTGCCTTCAATTTGGCTCAATAGCTAAAGGCTCAGGAGGTTATGGCAAATGTCCAGCCAGTGACATCAGACAAGTATCTAAAGGTGAATCTTCACTTTAAACCAAAGATTCAGTGAAGCCCATTAAAAACATACACGCACTGGCACTAATTTGGAGTAGACATCAATAATGTGTTTATCTGCTCTCTCTCCTGTAACTTGAAGAGAGTTACCTTTCACCATGTGGAGGTTATTTTGTATGCATGGCAGAAATGGAAGAGGAGCCTTGTATCTCAATATATGTGTTACCACCTGGTAATGCTCCAAAGCTAAAGCATTAGATAGAGCCAAGGCTTCATTCATGTTACTTAAAGACTATTACTTCTTATTCCTGTAGGAAACCAGCTACAGGTGTCTGGTTGACGTACATATGGTCAAGCAGAAATTCTTTATTTTCAGTTTGCTTAAGAAAATATTGTCATGTCGTAGGTTATGTCCTTTTAATAATTGAGATGGTGCCATAACAAATGTAATTTGTAAGAGATTTCAGTCGTTTGGCAAATGCAATATGTTACATGAATTCATCTTTCTAGATTTCAAACATTATTGCTTCTATGTAACGTGTATGATTGGGCACTTGGTGTTGACTGGAAAACATGTAATGTGTAATTTGGCCAAAAATTGAAACTTACAAATCTACGTTTGATTATAAAAGTGAAAGCAATGTATATCATGGTGTATTTTGTAGCCTATTTGAGAATGATCAGACCTGAGGGGTACAAGTAAATAGCGCTTTATCTTATGGGCTGATAAACCATCTCACACTCAACTCTGTTTCGCTCTCATCTCCACTACATGTAGCTTTGATGTAATGTGTGTCTATGGCCAAAAATACCTTTTGGTAGCTCACGTGTCTCAATGATTTTAAAAATCTGTCCCAGTCCTATGATTAATTATTTTGGTCATCTAACCATGAATACTTGATGATCTCCTTTTTTGCTTCTCTTGTGCGCAATATTCACGAGGGCCCACAATGGAGAACTTTTTTTTTTTTTTTTTTCTTTTATTAGCGCCTTTCTTTATTGTTGGCTATATTGGCCTGCCCATATAGCGTCCCATTTTGTGATTGTACTAAATGACTATTAAAGAGAGTTCCATAAAATGATCTGATTTTCTTGACCTGTTCAGACTAAACTATTGTCACATTGCAATAATTTAGTACATGGCTTTTCTTATGTGCATTGTATTGGAAATTGACTTGTATAACTAAAGCAATGAAGAGTGGTGACTTGATTGCTCAGGTAGCAAAACATCTTCACTTGTGTTTTGTCGTCCATTGGGGGTCATGTAAAGCACCAGTTTCGCTGAACTATCACATCTATAAGGTTTGTATTCTACCAGATAACCTTAACCGACAATATGGCACATATAAGTTAACAACGCAGTTACCCGTAGAATAAAGCTTGCTCTGTGTCCTCAGAATACATAACCTGTTAGTAAAATGTATCCATCCCAGGTATCTTAAAACATGGTCCATGTTGGTGAAACTGGTGCTTTGCTGTCATTGGTATTCAATTATAATATAAATGACTTTCTTCAGAAGTGTCAGGGCTATATGTGACACTTAACATTTTGTAAGCATTTGTTAGATGAATGAATGGTATGGAGTTTGATACACACTTTGCCAAATGTACATTTGCATAAAGCTAGGCCTTGGGTGTTCTCTATTTGTTACTTCAGTTCCATACACCGTTCAGGTTGTAACCTCACATTTTTAGTGTTATCAATACCTACATATACTGTATTCCTCATAAATATTCCCTTGTAACACCTGTCCAAACTCTTAATGGCTTACACGGTCTACCAAAGCCCCACAAACATTAATGAATGATGAGACCTCTTTCATGTCGTCGGCCATGATTTTATGGTAATAAGTAAAGCAGAGTGGTTATAAGGTGACACTTAGTAAGGTGCTTTAGGAAATAATCATTTCAAGGAGAAAATGAATTGCAACAAAAAATCTAATTCAGCCATGGTTGTGCCTGTATGGAAGTATATAGTAGAAAGGTTTTATATGGAGCTTAAGAAGACTTTGAATGTTTTTTTCCCTGGTGAGTGAGTGAGATGCCATAAGATGGACACAACTGTACAAATATTTCCTGTATCTTGAGTATTATGGCAGTAACACAGCACTCATGGGCTGTTATAAAGTTGATGCACAGTTTCGCCTCCGAACGGGAGGGATTTCTGCTCATCTTGGTTCGTACTCCTATCTCCGTTGGCAAATGCGCTCCATTGCCCATGGTCCACCTAGGCACTTAGCACTGGAATGTATTGGATGGTCTAAGGGGTTTCTTCTTGAATTCTTCTTATCCCCTGCCATTTTTCATGTAATCACTGAGGAGTCACTCTCCCTGGTTAAGCACCCGGCATACCTAGAGACTATCAGAGGGGGGTGGAGAGGTACACCCCCCCAACGACCAAGAGATTGAGCACAGTTCCTATAATCCCCAGCATGGCTAAGATGGACTCCTCTTTCTCTTCTTTCTCCTCTTGCTTCCTCACTTCTGCTGCTGCTGCCGAGATAGCAGACGTGACCATGTTTCCCAGAAATGTCTTCAGCAATCCTCCGAAGACTATCTGGAAGAAAAAGATAGACTTTACGTTCTGTAATGTAGGTGTTCTTGAAGTTTGAGAAGAAAACGAACTATACTACTTCTTGAACACAACCTAGTCCAAGATCGTAGGTTCCAAGCCTCTCCGGAATGTGGCCACCAAGATCTCTTTGAGCTTTGAGGGGTATGTGTCTCTTAACTAAAACTGGTGTTGGAAAGTTTTTATGCCAGAAAGCTAAGGGTTGGTAAGGGCACCACAGGTCAATCATGCAAGTGCTCTTGAAAGTACTTGTTTAAACTAGACATGTGCAGCCAGTCATCCATTGTATATTTGTATTTAATGTATCGTCAGATCCCTTGTAGTGGACGTGGCTATTGACATACTGATAAATGGAGTGCTCTATAATCCATTTGTCCACTTTAAATTGAATTGCCAATTAACCCTTTAAGATGCTGGAGAGCTGTGTTCTGTTCAGTTGGGGGCCCTACACCAAGATAAAATACATCGATATAGCCACTTGCTGTGCCACATTATATCATTGTGTTACAAGTGTTGATTTAATTACCATTAATCAAATATTGCTACGCATTCCTTTCTCGCCGTCAGTCAGTGTACATGTTGAACAAGCTTAATGTGACATTTTGTGTAGCAGTTTAATTACGGACGGTGCCATGTTTGTACCAGCTATCGGGTCCGTACGGTCACGTATAACATGCATGATCTTGCACATGTGAATGCTTCTTTGTCTAAAATGTAGCTGAAAAAGGCATCGAAACTGCACTATTAAGCAAAACAAACGTAATACATTTTTGTCAGTGCCTTAATCTCATTTACTGCATCTTTACTTTTGTGCGGAAATCTTCCATGTAGCAATTTAGGTTCTCATGCAGCAGCATATGTAGCCATTGTTATATTAGAAGTCTCCATTTCATTCAGCCTCTTCAGTGGGGGGGAGGAGGGGGTGTTGGGGGGGGTTATAAAAAGAATTGTCACAAAAAAAAAGCAATGGTAAAAGGCTTTCTGTGTGCAACTGACCATGCCATTTCATGCTAGGCAGCCGTCGTCTCTTTCATGATGAATAATTAAAACTGGCTAGCATTAATAAAGATTCCTAGTGGGAGGTGTAGGCTGTGTGCAATTCTTTGTCTCCATTGCTGAGGGTACTGTAGTTCAGCGTGCTAAATAGAAGCTGGAGCGCTTGCTTTGTTCTACCTTCCCATTGACTATTAGTGGGGGGAATCCTTTTGTTCTCAGCATGCATAAATTGAAAATGAGAATTGCTTCTTACCCTACTCTGCATCAGGAGTACAGTGGCATCAGGCATGCTTCTGTGTCCTCAGCACAATGGAAAGCCAAGGATTTCTCCTCCAGCTGAGCCGTAGCACACATGTATACATGTACTGTCCCTCTCCTTTTCCCTTCTTAATAATGAATGGCAAGGAGCAACCAAATTGCCGGCTGCTCAGTCTATCATTAATCCAATGAATCCAGGCGACGTGAAAAAGATGCTACTCTCACTATTGATCCACAGCGTGAGAACAGCTTTCCAAGAGGCTTGTCCTCAGTTCAAATCCAAGTTGTCTTTGCCTTCTTCAGTCGGCAGCCCCCACTGGTTAATGATTGATGATCTGTATATGTCGTTTTGGGCTTTCCTTAACTTCATGGAATTCCATTACTGGAGACTGGAATCCACCCATTTCTCTCCGGTCTCTTATTCCTGGTGACATGGTTTTAGGTCCAGCAGGATTGTCCACTGAGCTCCATCACAGGCTCTGCCGGAGGTTTGTATAGTGTAAGCTGTGGATTGAGTTCCCCGTAGCAGGCACACTTCACACACATGCAGGCATCAGTGGCAGATAATTCCAAGGCATCTTCCCGAACATGGCATAACTCAGCAGAGAGCCCCAGTGGAGACGAGTAGCCGTGCTCTGGGTTGCATTACAGTAGTGAGCCTTGACATTGACTAAACACGCACCTGGCACTTGCAGAATAAAGGAGCTACAAGCTGCCCTCCCAGACAGTGAGTTGCATAACAATGCGCAGCAGCACCATTGTCAGGCAAAGCACATTTGAAATCTGCAACCATTCCAGCGAGTAGCTTGTGCATACAGTAGGGGAGGGGGACAAGAGTTAACCCCAGTCCTGTGGCTCTATGGGAAAGCTGCGTGACAAATGGTGGCATTAGGGCACTGGAGCTGAAAAGCTGCTTCTACCTTTTTTTTTTTTTTAATTTTTTTTTGTATCCTTTTCTTTATGTTGTTGTTTTCCCATGCTTTGCTATGACAGGCGTATTGTTTTAAAGGAGGCAGTGCTTCTTTGGAGTCACTCCTTGCAAGCTCGCCACCCAAATCAGATGGGTCACAGTGCGTGCGTCATCAAGCTGTAACCAATGCTGATGACTGGAGGGTAATGTCCCTCGAGCATCTGTTTATGGAAAGCAATTATTTGAACTAACCTTCTGAAAATTAGAAAGTGTATGTGTGTGCTGTTATGCATGTGTGAGCTTATGTCTGAGAAATGTGTATTACATTTTTATGCAGTCATTGTTTTTATACATTTTTTTTTTCTTTTACCCAGCGATGTAGAAATCACATCCAGTTGGGTTTTATTAAAGCCTCGTAGAAGCCTTTAATGATTTGCGAATCTAGAGCGCTACCGCTGACCTACAATGGAAAGGTCATATAAATATGCTGACTGGCTTTCTGTGAAACGGCTCCATTTCTTACATGTGAATGTATCTATCTTTAATTGAATAATGGAAAAAATGCCCATTTTTGAGCACTCATGGCTGGAAAGAATGTGATAATAGATTACATTTTTTTAGATAGAAAGGAAATAGAAAAACATTCTTTTTTTTTTTACAACTGTTACATAGTGGTATACTCCTAAATATAAAGTAAAAAAAAAAAAACTTTTTAGAAGTAACATTCAGCTTAGGGGCTGCATTTAAGTAGAAATATGCATTTTTTTTATACGTACATGGAGAGTACATTATTTTTATGCTATTTATCTCACGTAGACATATACTTGAGAATGCATTTTACAAATCTATATTTTAGTTGCGTTTTTGAGAATTCTTCTCTAAAGGCCATTTTTTGATGCAAGTGTTTAACAGGAAAATTGAAGTGACTGTCATACATGCTGTGGTATTTAACAGCAGTGATACCACTCAGTTCTTTCGGAGTCTGTAAAAATGCACATAACAAACTGGTCTTTGTCGAAGTTTCTCAACCTTGGTTAAAATTCTGAGCACTCTAGGACCACGTCTATAAAATACTTATGTTTTCATTATCCTGCACTTCGCTCTACTTCAGCATCAACTAAGCAACCTATAAGTCACCATTTATTTAAAGGAATACTTCATGGGGTTTTGCCACGATGTAATGTTGACTTGGGATTCTCCAAAATGGGTATTTAAAGGGGTTTTGCCACGATCTCATCTCATACCTCCTGCATCCAGCTCTTCAGCTCTGTGTGCTCACACGCCCCCTTCTGTGATTTGTTTGAATTGCAGATCATGTGACCCAGCAGGATGACATCACCAGGCCTTTCCTCTCTGTAGTCATAGAAAGGTCTGTTTATCTACAGCAGTACAAGTAGCTACACTGTAGCCTAGAGGTAATGCTTTTTACCTCCCGACACAAGGGTCCTAGGTTCAAATCCCTGCAGGAACCAAACCTGTGGATTTTTTTTTCTTCATCAATGCACAGACCTCATTGAGGTTTCTTTTTTAATTTATTTGAACTGTTTGACTAATTAATAAGGAGTATAGAGGACAGGAGCAGAATGACAACACCTGGGGTTTGAACACTCAGTAGCTGCCTGAGAAAAGAGGTTATGTCTGGGCATGTGCGACCAGGACTGAGGAGCTCTCAGCCCAGGTCGTATCCCCTGGAGACGAGCTGTAAACAATGGATCACTAAAAGGGCAGCTGAAACAAAAACGGTCCAGAATTTTAAATAACAATGAATGGTGAAAATGTTATTTAATTTGCAAGCTTCCCACGTCAATTTTACTTCGTGGCAAAACCCCTTTAATCGCTTTTCTAAATATATGTGATCACAAAAAGTGAAGCCTGTGAGAGCTACAGCATTGTTCAGTCCCCCTTAATTTCCTGAAAGTTTACATTAGACACGACCAGGAGCTGATAGGGAGCTGATCTGGCGCTTGCGTGTTTGCACTTATCTGATGACAGGGAACATGAAGGAGCTTTCAAGGGGCTGGGGAGGAAGTGCAGTGTAGGAGTCTGTCTGCTGTATAGAGAATCCACTGTTGTAATGTTATTATTTGAGTAAACTTTCGAGACACTCCCTTTTTCCTCGCTCTCTGCTCATCCCCCCTCCCTCTCACCCCTGCAGCGTTCTTGACTTGCATGATTTGTTTATATTCTCCCCTGAGCTGATAAGGAGGAAAGGAACTCACTTTGTGGCAAAACCCCTTTAACCTAGAATTTATTGATAAAAGTAGATGGAAGATCAGCTTACCCACAAAGTCGGTTCACAGGTTTTTTGAATGGTTCTTCAACAGTCTTGTAGAAATTCTGCAAAGAAACCAGGGTTAGTTTTTCTGATCTGTTCCATTTTTAGCTGGTTAATGTCCTAGGGGGTGGGGCTTATCTAAGTGGGACAATTTGTGGGCTATACCATTTTTCCTAGACAGGTGCCTACTCCATTGGTGTAAGAAAGGTATATGAGCAGGGTTTTATGTAATATATTTTATAATATTTATATTATAATATATTATTAAAATATATTTATATTATTATATATATATATTATTATGAAAAAGTTTGGGCACCCTATTTATCTTAATCATTTTTAGTTCTAAATATTTGGGTTTTTGGGCAACAGCCATTTCAATTTGTATATCTAATAAGTGATGGGACCAGTAATATTTCCGGATTGAAAATTAGGTTTATTGTACTAACACAAAATGTGAAATATGCATAAAAACCAAATTTTGACTGGATAAAAAATTTTTGGGTTACCCTTATCATTTTATTGTTTTGGGAAAAATCTAACTACTTTTTCTGACTTTGAGCACAGCATTGGTTTTGTAACCTCACTGAGCTTTGAATTCATAGCCAGGTGTATCCATGATGAGAAAAGGTATTTAAGGTGGCCAATTGCAAGTTGTTCTCCTATTTGAATCTCCTGTGAAGAGTGGCATCATGGGCTCCTCAAAAACAACTCTCAAATGATCTGAAAACAAAGATGTTCAACATAGTTGTTCAGGGGAAGGATACAAAAAGTTGTCTCAGAGTTTTAAACCCTGTCAGTTTCCACTGTGAGGAACATAGTAAGGAAATGGAAGACAACAGGGACAGTTTCTTGTTAAGCCCAGAAGTGGCAGGCCAAGAAAAATATCAGAAAGGCAGAGAAGAAGAATGGTGAGAACAGTAAAGGGACAATCCACAGACCAATTTCCCAAAGAGCTGCAGCATCAAACTTGCTGCAGATGGTGTCACTGTTGCATCGGTCAACAATACAGCACACTTTGCACAGGAGAAGCTGTATGGGAGAGTGATGCGAAAGAAGCGTTTCTTAAAGCACGCCACAAACAGAGCCGCCTGAGGTATGCAAAAGCACATTTGGACAAGCCAGCTTCATTTTTGGAAGAAGGGCCTGTGGACTGATTGAAACAAAGATTGAGTTGTTGGTCATACAAAAAGGCGTTATGCATGGCGTCCCAAAAAAACACAGCATTCCAAGAAAAAACATTGCTACCCACTGTAAAAAATTTGGTGGAGGTTCCATCATGTTTGGGGCTGTGTGGCCAATGCCGGCACCGGGAATCTTGTTAAAGTTGAGGGTCCATGGATTCAACTCAGTATCAGCAGATTCTTCAGAATAATGTACAAGAATCAGTGTGAATTTGAAGTTACGCCGGGGATGGATATTTCAGCAAGACAAAGATCCCAAAACAGCTCCAAATCTACTCAGGCATTCATGCAGAGGAAAAATTACAAAGTTCTGGAATGGCCATTCCCAGTCCCCAGACCCGAATATCCCTTGAACATCTGTGGGATACTTTGAAGCGGGGTGTCCATGCTCGGAGACCATCAAACTTACTGAACTTGAATTGTTTTGTAAAGAGGAATGGTCAAAAATACCTTATCCAGGATCCAGGAACTGATTAAAAGCTACAGGAAGCGACTAGAGGCTGTTATTTTTACAAAGGGGATCTACTAAATATTAATGTCACTTTTCTGTTGGGGTGCCCATACTTTTGCATCGGTCAAATTTTGGTTTAAGGGCATATTGCACATTTTTGTGTTAGTACAATAAACCTCATTTCAATCCGGAAATATTAGTGTCCATCAGTTATTAGATTTTATCAAATTGAAATGGCTGTTGCAAACACCCAAAATTTTTAATTTTTAAGAACTAAAAGGGGGTTTTTTTTAAGTTTAAAAATAGGGGTGCCCAAACTTTTTCCCTAAATTTTAAGGGGAACTGAATGTTTTTGAGCGGGAAAAATTTTGTGGGGGGGTTTTTTATTTTTTTTGGTATGTGTGTGTATAATTTTTTATTTTTTTTATTTTTATATATTATTAATATTTATATATATATTTATATATTTATTATATTATATATATATATATATTTAAATATAATTTTTTAAAAATTAAATATTATAAAAATATATAAAAAATTAATATATATATTATATATATATATATATATATAATATATATATAATATTTTAAAATTTTTATAATATATATATTAATATATATTATAATTTAAAATATATATATAATATATATATATTTATATATATAAATTATATATATTATATATATATATTTTAAAATATTATTTTTTTCAAATACTATATTTATAAATTTATATATAATATATTATTATTAAAAAAAAAAATATATTTTTTATATATATATTTTATTATATTAATAAAATATATTTTTAATATTATAATATATAATATAATTTTATAATATATATTATTATAATAAAATATATAAATTAAATATTAATTTATGTGTGTAAAGTGTGTGTATGTATGCATATATATTCAAAACAATGCTCTGCGTAAATGAGTACACGACATTGGAAAAGTAAAATTTTATTCAATAACTCAAGTAACCCATAACATGAAGGTAAGGTACAATATCTTCTGTATTACTCACATTAATTGATACAAAAATGTGCCCTTCATTAAAACATACTAAATCTATGATTTTTAAAGACAGCACCAAGTCTTCTAGGCATAAAATAAACAGATTGGAAGCTTATCTTTTTCCATTTTTCAAGACCATCCAATTTTAGTCCCAATAATCCCAAGATAAATGTTTTTTGGAACTGATGGCTTCAAAGAGGAGAAGTGCAAAGAAAAGTGCATGGAGCTGACAGTGAAACATGGTTCTGGCAGTGTCCTGTCGGGGAGCTATGATCCAAAACACACATCTAAGGCCACTGTTACATTTCCGAAGAAGAGTAGGGTGAAAGTGGCCAAATATGTCTCCTGACCTGAACCCAATAAAACACATGAGGAATTCAAGTTGACAAGTTGAGCATCCTTCTCCATCCAGCATCCAGGCTGTAGAAGAAGTTGTTCTAAAAGAATGGAAAAAGATTGTTGCGATACGTCACTAAGGACTTGTTCACACGGAGTTTACACTCCGTATTACAAGCGCTTTTAGGATCCATCTTGGGGTCCCCCTTGTCGTCCAAGTTTGATTAAACAAATTAGCAGTGGATTTTCATGCTGTCTTCCCAAAACACCCGCGGCTTTCAGATGGGAAAAACCGTGCTGTTGCTGTAATTTTTTTTAAAGAGGAGCTGAGCTGCGCTTTTAAAAAAATTTGCAGCGGCAACCCTCATGTGCAGGGCCGTTTTCTGTTCACCCACAGAAAGCAGCGAGAATCTCACTGCAAATTTGTTGATCCGTTTTGGGGCGACAGACGGACCCAAGACGGACCCTAAAAGCGTTATAAAAACGGAGTGAAAAAGCCTAACTTGTTCTTTCCCGGGCCCTAGAAGATTGGTGCTGTCCCTTAAAACCAGGGTTTAGAAAAATGAATACACCCCCACATCAAAAACTCTGCGTCTAGTTTTTGATAAACAAATTTGGTAAAAATAAAGATTTGTAATAAAAAATTATAAGATTAACCTTACTTTCATGCTATGGATTAAAAAACTGTTCAATGATACCCGCTCTTGTTAAAAGTTGGGAATTGTTTTTATGCTCTGAGATATTGAGCAATACGTGTATAGATAAAATGTGCTAGCAGTGAATCAGACTATGAATATGAGAGACACAATTCTCTGAAATTCAGCCAATGCCTAGTCTCGAAAAAAAACTTAAGGGAACCTCCCTCTTAAAATGTCGGAGCAGGTAAAAGAGCACTGTAATTCTGCATTCATGCTATATATTCAGAAAACCTAACACATTTTAGCCATTTTAAGTATTCTGTTTTTAAACTTACAATTTGTCTGCTTTTTTTCCCTTTTTAATTAAAAAGGTGTTTGAGGAAAATGCAGTGCGCTTGTTAGAGATCACTTGCTTTTCTGGCTGTTCATCAAAATGGCAGGTGCAGCCTCCTTGGAGAGCAAAACCACTAAAATGAAGTTGCTTTTCTTAAGCTTGCTGGCTGCAGTGATTCATAAACCTGTGATCCTTGGCCATACCGTACCAGCAGGATCTAAAATGTTATGTGGTTTAGATGCTGGATACTCTGTTGTTAACCCCCCAAATCCATGAGAAAATTCCTTATAAATTTCTATCCCAAACGGAGGCTTTCCCGTCACTTTGGCTATGTTCCCCGGCAATATCCTGGCGTGTTTCGGTCCTAATTCGCGCCGGGTGCGCAAATTTGGGTGATAGCTAGTAATACGGTAATCCCCAATTCCATAGGAAAAAAATTTGGGTTAGTTTCCCCCCCTGCTTGGCGATAATCGGGGGGGAGATAAATGAAAGTGAATTAAAGCGGATTACGGCCGTGGTAAGAAGTCAGGGGCCCGGGAGGTGCCCCCCGGCCCCCCGGGGCCAACGGCCCTAATTGTGGGGGGTAATTCGTCCCCCAGTTAAAGCCGTGTGAACATGCCTTAGGCTTTTTCAGCGGTTTTGCTTTCTAGGCTATGTTACACACATGGGACGAAAAGCCAGAAAAACCAAATAACCAAAAAAATTCTTTTTTGTCCCTGCCTGTTTAAAGCAGCTGAAAAAAGGCAGTTTTTTGGCGCGTTTTGCGTTTCTGTTGGCGTGTTTTTTGGAGGTTTTTTTTACAGACATGCACAGCATTGTAAAAAAATAAAAACGCTGAAAAAAGACCGTTTTTCTGTGCAGTGGAGACACCAAGACTCCAATAGTTTTTTCTGCCCCGTCAGTGTTTTTTTTGGGTTTTTAGAAACGAAAAAAATGCTGAAAAAAACAACGTTTTTCTGTGCAGTGGAGACTGCCTAAAAAAAGCTGAAAAAAAACGATGAGAACAGCTCCCCTAGACTTTTATAGTAAAAAAAATCCTGTGTCTCCTTGTTTTTCGTTTTTGTCGTTTTTGCTGCAGAAAATTAACTATTGGAGTCTATGGCTGTGTCTCCACTGCACAGAAAAACGTCCTTTTTCAGATTTTTCTTGGTTTTTTTCACAATGCTGCGCATGTCTGCAAAAAAAGGGCTCCAATAAACACGCCAAAAGAAACGCAAAACGCACGAAAAAGGCTGTTTTTTCAGGCAGTGGACAAAAAACTCAGTTATATGAACGTTTTTAGTATTGTGTAGTGTTTAGTAGTGTGTTCTGGTCGTTTTTTGTCCACTGCAGTGTAGACATAGCCTTACAAGCCTGCACCTTCCACTTGTTAGAGCAGAAATTTGTCCACCGAGTCTTTCCTTTTTAGCTGGGCCAGGAAATTTTCTGCCCCAATCTAGTACTTGGTTGGGCGCCTGTGGTGTAAAAAGTTTCATGTTGCTTTGCTTCTGAATTTGAAAGCGCTGGGCCCCAGATGGCATGATTTTGTGTGTTTGCATACGTCACAACCGTTACAAGACCGTGCACCCTACTCTTATTTTGTCTGTTGGTCTTGAGCATGTTATTATTCCCTTGCCCTTGTAGATATAAAGGCAGAACTGGCTCTGGTCACTGCATGTGTTTGATGCACAGTTGCAAGCAGATATTTCTTTAAAAGCAAAGTAAAAAGGGTTTTCTCACTGCAAGTTTTGGGGCTTTAAACATGTGGCTTTTGGGGTAAATATAGACTTTTTAAGGGGTTAATGAGTTTTTTTTCTTATGGCCCAAAAATTACGGTTTGATTTTCCCAAAAACAAAAATTGTAAATATCGGTCGATGTATCCCTTTTGACTATGGGGTTGTTCCCACAAAGTTTCTGCGGCGGGGGGGGGGTTGGTTTACCCACCCGGGCCCCATTTTACAGTTTATTACTCCGGCCGGGATTTGCCCGCAAGAGATTGACATGTCAAAATTTTTCTCCCCTACATAACGTTACGATCAAATTTTACGAAACGGGAGAGGAGGCGCAAAACCATAGTTTGTGGGGAGAAACCCTTTTTGTGAACTTAGTTTTTCTATGAGAACTATGGGGTTCCATTTAATTTTTCCCGGGCCAAATTTTTCCCCGTGTGAAAATACCCTAATGGGGGAAAAAGTGAAAAGAAGGCATTCCCTTTGAATACGTTGCTTGCTTACCCTCCCCTATACCCTTTTTTTTTAAGGTACAGAAACCGTTGTCTAAATATTCCCGGGAAAAAAAAAAAAAAATAAATATTTCACTAGCATCCCCTTTTTTCGGGGAATTTAAGTCCAAATTTGGGAAAGTTTTGCAAACATAATGGTATGTGTTTGCATGTGTTTTAAAGTATAAGTGTTCAAAATTCCCCAAAAAATTATTTTTAGGGCGGTTTGTTTTTACCCAGAAAAAATATGCTTTTTTTTTTATTTAAAAAAAAAAAAAGGATACAAACTTATGAAAATTTTTTCTTTAAAAGGGGGTTTTTCCCCGATGTAATGTTTACGGGGTTTCCCCCCAAAATTTGGGGGTTTAAGCACTTTTCTAAATTTTTATTGGGGGATTTCAAAAATTGCAAATCTGAGAGAGGGTCGGCTGGGTTCCTTTCCCTTTTTTACTTAAAAACTTTTTATTTGATACGACCTGACAAGAGTGCTGGCCCGGGGGCTTGCGCAGAGAACACTTCTTATCTTTTTGAGAAGGCTTTAAGAAGCTTTTAAGGAAACCGGGGGGAGAAAAAGTGTTGTCTTTTGTATCAAGGGAATTCCCCTAGTTGGGAGGGGTGATTATCTGAGTTTGATCCTTGGGTTTATCTTTATGGACAGAGAAAAATTTTAAGCTTTTCAAGTGCTGTGGAGGAAAAATGGTTTTTCTTTTGTATACAAAAATCCACTAGTTGGAGTTTGAATTATTTGGGGTTGAAAATTTCCCTGTTTTACTTTGGGATGGCTCTGTGCTCTGGTGTGTCTTCGCTTTTTCAGCTCAGCTGGCCCTTTTTTTACATTTGATTATTAGAAAATAAGGCCCCGTCCGTGGCAAAAACCCCCTTTTTTGGTAGACGGGGGAAAAAAAAAAAATACACCCAAAAAGGGAAAACGTTTCATATGGGGTTTTTTTTGTCATTCTGGATGGTTTAAAAAATGTTGCGTTGGGCCCCACCCCCCATTTTTCTTATCAAATTGTCAGGAGGGTTTGGTTTTTTTTTTTGCGAGCTTTAACCCTTAAGGCTCTGCAAACCTTGTGACCTACTTTTAAAAACCTTTTTCCAACCCATGTCCCTTTCCACAGGCCCGTAGGGGAAAAGCGAGTGAAATGGCAGTCAAATTTCTTAGGGAAATGCCCAAAAGCCTGAACAGGGAAATGGAAATCGAAGTGGCTGTGAAAAATATGAGAAAAACCCCTTTTAAGAAAAGCATCAAAAGAGTATTTCCTATCCCTTGTAGTAAAGGGTTTGTGGGTGTATAAAGTAGTGTTAGAAAAAAAAAACTCGGGTGTAAGGCAAAAGCCAAGGCTTGGGAAAAAATTTTTTATATTTTTCTTTTCCATTTTTTGCAACAAAAAAATTTTTAAAAAAGTTTTTTTGAAAGGGGGGCAAACATTTTTCCTTTTTTTTTTTTTTGCAAAATTTCTGTGCAGAAATTTAGCTTTAAAAAAAAAAATAAATTTAACCCCAAATTTGGGGTGGCTAATCGCTTTATTTAAGGAGTTTTTTCCCTTTGGTTAAAATCCCTTTGTCGGGTTTGCTTTTTAACCCGGCCCCCCAAGGCCTCGTTCACAAAGGGGTTATTTTGTTTTCCCGGTTTTTGGTCGTACTCCCCCCGGATTTTTCGCTGCCCGAAAAGGCGCCAATCCGTCGGGAAGTAATTACGGTAATCCATCCGCTCTCATTTGAGAACAGTGGATTCCGGGCGCTCCTCCCCGGCCCCGGGGGAATCACGCCCGCGGGGGGGAAAGGAATTGGGACATTATTTACGGCGCGGGACGCACCGGGAAGGGAAAAGCAAAGGGCTTATAGGGCGGGAGCGGCGCCCCCCCGCCCGGGTCCCTTTCCCCCTCCCGCCCCTTTTTCACGCCAGATTTGCGAGGGCAATCCGGGTCACAAATCCGCCGTGAATAAGCCGTGTGAAAAACGGCCCCAAAAGAAAATGCGAGAAATTTCCAAATTTTGAAAGGTCTTTCATTAAACCCCCCTTTCCCGACAAACGGTTAAAAAGTAT